>BNST01000733.1:0-42555 GCA_019650275.1 Xylocarpus granatum
CGTTCGAATGCGTACGGTAGAAGCTACCAGTATCGACCAGAACATACATACGGGCTTCACAGAGGCATACAGCTAGGTACAATACATAACATCATATCTTTCTATTTCAAAAACTAGCTGTTATTTTGACCTTTAGTAGTTAGCTTGAAATGGGCTTTGGGCTTGATATGGGTGTCCAAATATTAGTAAGAGAGTTATTTCGGGCTTTTCATCTTCACCCTCAATCTCTTCATCTTCAAGATTCCTGACGGCCGTGGCACAGGTGTCATGCATGTTTTTCAGCCAAGGGATGAACTTATAGGTGTGATTGAAACATCTTTGTGGGCGCACCAAGGCATTGGGCATGTTTTGCAATGCTTGGGACAAACTTCGGGAAGTTTCCAGAAAATCCTTCTGGCCGTCAAAGCGGGGTTAGGTGTGCTCGGCAGTGTGCAGGACAAAGTTCCGGGAGCGACCAGAATATCTCATTGGGTGTGGCAGCGCGGTCGATAATGTGCGATAAGAACTACTAGTGGAGACCGGAACATACATTCGGGCTTGGCAGAGGCATACAGCTAGGTAAAATACATAACTGCATATCTTTCAATTTCAAAAACTAGCCAATATTTTGACCTTTAGTATTAGCTTGAAATGGGATTTGGGCTTGATATGGGTATCCAAACATCAATCAAAGAGTTATTAGGGCTTTTCATGTTCACCCTCCATCTCTTAACCTTTAACAATCCCCACGGCCATGGTAGAGGCTTAATGCGCGTTTGTCACTTCAGGGACGAACTTCTAGGTGTGATCGAAACATCTCTCTGGGCGCACCAGAGGCATTGGACACATTTGGCAATGCTTAGGACAAACTTTGGGGATTGCCCAAAACATCCTTTTGGGCATCACTATGGGGTCAGGTGTGTTCGGCAGTGTGCAGGATGAAGTTTCAGGAGCGACCAGAGCATCCCAGTGGCTGTGGCAACGCATTTGACAGTTCGTAGTAGGAACTACTAGTGGAGACCGGAACATACATGCGGGCTTGGAAGAGGCATACAGCTAGGTACAACACATAAGAGCATACGTTTCAATTTCAAAAACTGGCTATTATTTTGACCTTTAGTAGTTAGCTTCAATCTGGCTTTGGGCTTGATATGGGTGTCCAAAGATCAATCAAAGACTTATTTGGGCTTTTTATCTTTGCCCTCAATCTCTTAATCTTTGACAGCCCCCACGGTCGTGGCAGAGGCTTAATGCGTGTTTATCACTCCGGGGACGAACTTCTAGGTGTGACCGAACATCTCTGTGGGCGCACCAGAGGCATTGGGCACGTTTGGCAATGCTTGGGACAAACTTCGAGGAGTGCCCAGAGCATCCTTTTGGGCGTCCCTGTAGGGTTAGGTATGTTCGACAATGTGCAGGGCGAAGTTTCAGGAGCGGCTAGAGCATCCCAGTGGTTGTGGCAATGCATTCAACAATTTGTAGTAGGAACTACTAGTGGAGATCGGAACAGACATGTGGGCTTGGCAGAGGCAAATAGCTAGGTACAACACATAAGAGCATATGTTTCAATTTCAAAAACTAGCTGTTATATTGACCTTTACCAATTAGCTTCAAATTGGGTTTGGGTTGATATGGGTGTCCAAAGATCAATCAAAGTCTTATTTGGGCTTTTCATCTTGACCCCAATCTCTTCATCTTCAAGAATCCTGGCGACCGTGGAAGAGGCGTCA
The DNA here is from genome assembly GCA_019650275.1 of Xylocarpus granatum. NCBI lineage: Eukaryota > Viridiplantae > Streptophyta > Magnoliopsida > Sapindales > Meliaceae > Xylocarpus > Xylocarpus granatum. The sequence goes on from BNST01000733.1 coordinate 1,710, forward strand.
TGCATGTTTGTCAGTCCAGGAACAAACTTATAGGTGCGACCGAAATATCCCAATAGGCGCACCAGAGGCATTGGGCAAGTTCGGCAACACTTGGGACAACCTTCAGAGAGTGGCCAAAACATCCTTGCGGGCGCGGCTGCGAGGTCAGGTGTGCTCAGCAGAGTGCAGGAACAGCGCGTACAACTGTGTGCAGTAGGAACTACCAGTTAAGACCTAGCCATGCATGCAAGTATGGCAGTGGCTTATAGCTAGGTACAACACATAAAAGCATATCTTTAAATTTAAAAAACTTGCTGTTATTTTGAGCTTTAATAGTTAGTCAGAAATGGGCTTTGCGCTTGACATGGGTGTCAAAAGATCAATCAAAGAGTTATTGAGACTTTTTATCTTCACCCTCAATCTCTTCATCATTAAGAGTCCTAACGGTCGTGGCAGAGGCTTCATAGGTGTTAGTCAGTCTAGGGACGAACTTCTGGGTGTGATCGGAACATCCCTGTAGGCGCACTAGAGGAAGTGGGCACGTTCGGCAATGCTTGGGACAAACTTCGAGGTGTGGCCAGAACATCCTTGCAGGTGCGGCTGCGGGGTCAGGTGTGTTTGGCAGTGTGCAAGACGAAGTTTTGAAAGTGACCAAAACAGTCCATTGGGTGTAGCAGCGCATTCGACAGTGTGCGGTAGGAGCTATCAGTTGAGACCGGACCATCCATTCGGGCACGCCAGAGGCATACAGCTAGGTACGACACATAATAACATATCTTTAAATTTCAAAAACTAGCTGTTATTTTGTCCTTTAGTAATTAGCTTGAAATGGGCTTTGCGCTTGATATGGGTGTCCAAAGATCAATCAAAGAGTTTTGGGGGCTTTTCATCTTCACGCTCAATCTATTCATCTTCAACAGTCCCCACAGTTGTGGCAGAGGCTTCATCCATGTTTGTCAGTCCGGGGATGAACTTGTGGGTATGACCGGAACATCCCCATGGGCGCACCAGGGGCATTGGGCACGTTCAGCAATGCTTGGGAGAAACTTCGCGGCGTGGCCAGAACATCCTTGTGAGCACGGTTGGAGGGTCAGGTGTGTTTGATAATGTGCATGATGAAGTTCAAAACGCGACCGACATTGTGCGGTAGGAACTACCAGTAGAGACCGAAAAATACACGCAGGCATGACAGAGACATAAAGCTAGGTAGAACAGATAACAACATATCTTTCAATTTAAAAAATGAGCTGTTAGTTTGTCCTTTAGTAGTTTCCTAGAAATGGGCTTTGCGCTTGATATAGGCGTCTAAAGATCAATAAAAGAGTTATTGGGGTTTTTAGACTTCACCCTCAATCTCTTCATCTTTAAGAATCCCCACGGCCGTGGCAGAGGCTTCATGTGTGTTAGTCAGTTCGGGGACGAACTTCTAAAGGTGACCGAAACATCCTCGTGGGCGCAGTAACGGCATTGGCCACGTTCGGCAATGCTTGGGACAAACTTCAGGGTGTGGTCAGAACATCATTGTGGGCGAGGCTGCGGGGTCAGGTGTGTTTGGCAATGTGCAGGATGAATTTCGAAAGCGACCAGAAGATCCTAGTGGGCGTGGCAGCGCATGCAACAATGTGCGGTAGGAACTACCAGTAGAGACCGTAACATGCACGCAGCCATAGGAGAGGCTTACAGCTAGGTACAACACATAACAGCATATCTTTAAATTTCAAAAACTAGCCGTTATTTTATCCTTTAGTAGCTAGCTTCAAATAGGCTTTGTGGTTGATATGGGTGTCCAAAGAGTTCTGGGGCTTTTCATCTTCATGCTCGGTCTATTCATCCTCAAGAATCCCCACGGCCGTGGCAGAGGGTTTATGTGTGTTTGTCAGTAGGGGGACCAACTTGTGGGTGTGACCAGAACATACCCATGGGCGCACTAGAGGAATTGGGCATGTTCGGCAATGCTTGGGATAAACTTCGGGGTGTGGCAAGAACATCCTTGTAGGCACAGCTGCAGGGTCAAGTGCGTTCGACAGTGTGCAGGACGAAGTTCTGAAACTGACCAGGGCATCCTAGTGGGCATAGCAGCGCATTGGACTATGTGCGGTAGGAACTACCAGTAGAGACCGAAACATACACACAGGGATGACAGCAGTGTACAGCTAAGTACAACACATAACAACATATCTTTCAATTTCAAAAAAATGCCATTATTTTGTCCTTTAGCTGTTAGCTAGAAATGGGCGTTTGCGCTTGATATGGGTGTCTAAAGATCAATCAAAGAGTTATTGGGGCTTTTCATCTTCACGCTCAATCTATTCATCTTAAAGAGTCCCCACGGTTGTGGCAGAGGCTTCATGCGTGTTTGTCAATCCGGGGACAAACTTGTGGGTGTGACCGAAACATCCACATGGGTGCACCAGGGGCATTGGCCATGTTGAACAATGCTTGGGAGAAACTTTGGGGCGTGGCCAGAACATCCTTGTGGGCATGGTTGCGGGCTCAGGTGTGTTCGGCAATGTGCAAGACAAAGTTCTGAAACCAATCAAAGCATCGCAGTGGGCATAGCATCACATTCGACAGTGTGTGGTAAGAGCTACCAATAGGGACCAAAAAATACACGCAAGCACGACAGAGGCATATAGCTAGGTAAAACACATAATAACATATCTTTCAATTTCAAAAACTAGCTGTTATTTTGTTCTTTAGTAGTTAGCTTGAAATGGGGTTTGCGCTTGATATGGGTGTCCAAAGATCAATCAAAGAGTTATTGGGATTTTTCATCTTCACCCTCAATCTCTTCATCTTTAAGAATCCCCACTGCTGTGGCTGAGGCTTCATCCGTGTTAGTCAGTCAGGGGACGAACTTCTAGGTGTGACCGGAAGATTCCCATGGTCGCACTAGAGGCATTGGGCATGTTCGGCAATGCTTGAGACAAACTTCAGGTTGTGGCTAAAACAGCCTTGTGGGGGCAGCTATGGGGTCTAGTGTGTTGGGCAGTGTGCAGGATGAAGTTCAGAAAGCAACCATACCACCTTAGTAGGCATAGCAGCGTGTTCGACAATATGCGATAAGAACTACAAGTAGAAAAAGGACCATACATGCGAGCACGGCAGCGGCATACAGCTAGGTACAACACATAAAACACATCTTCAAATTTCAAAAACCAGATATTATTTTGTCCTTTAGTAGTTAGCTTGCTATGGGCTTTGGGAATCATATGGGTGTCGAAAGATCAATCAAAGAGTTATCGGGGCTTTTCATTTTCGCCCTCAATCTCTTCATCTTCAACAATCGCCACGGCCGTGGCAAAGGCTCCATGTGTGTTTGTCATTCCAGGAACAAACTTTTGGGCATGACCGGAACATCCCCATGGGTGCACCAGAGGCATTGGGCACGATCGGCAATGCTTGGGGACAAACTTTGGGGTGTGGCAAGAATATCCTTGTGGGTGCAGCTGCGGGGTCATATGCCTTCGGAAATGTGCCGTATGAAATTCTGAAACCGACCAGAGCATCATAGTGGGCGTAGCAACGCGTTCGACAGTGTGGTAGGAACCGACTAGAACATACACATGGGCACGACAGAGGCATACAGCTAAGTACAACACATAACAACATATCTTTCAATTTCGAAAAAATGCCATTATTTTGTCCTTTAGTAGTTAGCTAGAAATCGGCTTTGCACTTGATACGGGTGTCCAAGATCAATCAAAGAGTTATAAGGGCTTTTCATCTTCACGCTCAATCTATTCATCTTCAAGAGTCCCCACGGTCGTGGCAGAGGCTTCATGCGTGTGTGTCAGTCTGGGGATGAACTTGTGGGTGTGATTGGAACATCCCCATGGGCACACGAAAGGCATTTGGTACGTTCGGCAATGCTTGGGACAAACTTCAAGGCGTGGCCAGAACATCCTTGTGGGCGCGGCTGTGGGGTAAGGTGTGCTCGGCAATGTGCAGGACGAAGTCCTGAAAGCGACCAGAGCATCCAAGTTGGCATAGCAGCGCGTTCGACAGGCTTGGTATGGGTGTCCAAAGATCAATCAAAGAGTTATTTGGGACTTTCATCTTCACCCTCAATCTCTTCATCTCCAAATATCCCAAGGCCGTGGCAGAGGCTTCATGCGTGTTCGTCAACCCAGGGACCAACTTTTGGGTGTGACTGAAAAATCCCAGTGGGCACACTAAGGGCATTGGGAACGTTCAGCAATGCTTGGGATAAACTTTAGGGTTTGGCCAGAACACCCTTGTGGGCATGGTTGCGGGGTCACATGTGTTCTGTAGTGTGTAGGACGAAGTTCCGAAAGCGACCAGAACATCCCAGTGGGCGTGGCAACACGTGCGACAATGTGCGGTAGGAACTACCAGTAGAGACCGGAATATATACGTGGGCACAGCAGAGACATACAACTAGGTAAAACACATAACAACATATGTTCAATTTCAAAAATGAGCGGCTATTTTATCCTTTAGTAGTTTGCTAGAAATGGGACTTTGAGCTTGATATGGGTGTCCAAAGATGAATCAAAGTGTTGTTGGGGCTTTCCATCTTCACGCTGAATCTAATCATCTTCAAGAATTCCCATGGCCGTGGCAGAGGCTTCAAGCGTGTTTGTCAGTCAGGGGATGAACTTCTGGGTGTGACCGGAACATCCCCATGGGCGCACCAGAGGCATTGGGTACGTTGGGCAATGCTTGGGACAAACTGTAAGGTGTGGCTAGAACATCCTTGTAGGCGCGGTTCCGTGGTCAGGTGTGTTTGGTAATGTGCAAAACGAAGTTCTGAAGGCGACCAGAACATTCCACTGGGCGTGGCAACGCGTGCGACAATGTGCGGTAGGAACTACTAGTAAAAACCAGAACATACACGCGGGCACAACGGAGGCATACAGTTAGTTGCATCACATAATAACATATATTTAAATTTCAAAAACTAGCTGTTATTTTGCCCTTAGTAGTTAGCTTAAAATGGGCTTTGGCTGGATATAGGTGTCTAAAGATCGATCAAAGAGTTATTTGGGATTTTCATCTTCACCATCAATCTTTTCATCTCCAAGAATCTTCACCCCCATGGCTAAGGCTTCATGTGTGTTCGTCAACCCGGGGAGGAACTTCTGGGTGTGACCGAAACTTCCCTATGGGCGCACCGGATGCATTGGGCACGTTCGGCAATGCTTGGGACAAACTTCGGTGTGTGGCCAGAACATTGTTCTGGGCGCAGTTACGGGGTCAGGTGTGTTCGGTAGTGTGCAGGACAAAGTTTTGAAAGTGGCTAGAACATTCCAATGGGCATTGCAGCGATTTGACAATGTGCGGTAGGAACTACTGGTAGAGACCAGAACATACACGTGGGCACGGCAGAGGCATAAAACTATGTAAAAGGCATAACAACTTATCTTTCAATTTAAAAAACAAGCCGTTTTTTTTCCGTTAGTAGTTAGCCAGAAATGGGTTTTGCGCTTGATATAGCTGTCTAAAGATCAATCAAGAAGTTTTTGGGGGTTTTCATCTTCACCCTCAATCTCTTCATCTTCAAGAATCCCTACGGCCGTGGCAGAGGCTTCACGCGTGTTTGTCAGTCCGAGGACGAACTTCTGGGTGTGATTGAAACATCTCCATGGGGGCATCGGAGGCATTGGGTGCATTTCGCAATGCTTGGTACAAACTTCGAGGGGTGGCCAGAAAATCCTTGTGGGCACGGCTGTGGGGTCAGGTATGTTCGGCAGTGCGTAGGATGAAGTTTTGAAAGCAACCAGAACATCATAGTGGTTATGGCAGCGTGTGCGACAATGTGCGGTAGGAACAAGTAGTAGATACCGAAAAATACACGCAGGCATGGCAGAGGCATACAGCTAGGTAAAACACATAACAACATATCTTTCAATTTAAAAACACAAGCCGTTATTTTGTTCTTTAGTAGTTAGCTAAAATTGGGCTCTGCGCTTGATATGGGTGTCTAAAGAACAATCAAAGAGTTATTGGGGATTTTCATCTTCAAGAATCCCCACGGGCGCAACAGTGGCTTCGTGCGTGTTTGTCAGTCTGGGGATGGACTTCTGGTTATGATCAGAACATTCCCATGGGCGCATTAGGGGCATTGGGCACGTTCGGCAATGCTTCGGACAAACTTCAGGGTGTGGCCAGGACATCCTTGTTGGCACGGCTGCGGGATCAGGTGTGTTTAGAAGTGTGCAGGAGTTCTAAAAGTGACCAGAACATTCCAAAGGGCATGACAGGACATGTGACAATGTACAATAAGAACTACCAGAACATACTGGAAAATACACGCTAGCACGGCAGAGGCATACAACTAGGTAAAACACATAACAACATATCTTTCAATTTCAAAAACGAGCCGTTATTTTGTCCTTTAGTAGTTAGCTAGAAATGGGCTTTGTGCTTGATATAGGTGTCCAAAGATCAATCAAAGAGTTATTGGGGGTGTTCCATCTTCATGCTCAATCTATACATCTTCAAGAATCCCCACGGCCGAGGTAGAGGCTTCATACGCATTCATCAAGCCAGGGGTTAACTTTTGGGAGTGAACGAAAAATCCCAGTGGGTGCACTAGAGGCATTGGGTATGTTCAGCAATGCTTGGGACAAATTGCAGGGTGTGGCCAGAACATCCTTGTGGGCGCAGTTGCGGGGTCATGTGTGTTCAGCTGTGCGTAGGACGAAGTTTCGAAAGCGACCAGATCATCCCAGTCTGCTTGTAGCATGTACGACAATGTGCGGTAGGAACTACCAGTAGATACTGGAAAATATACACGGTCACAGTAGCGGCATACAACTAGGTAAAACAAATAACAACATATGAGTCAATTTCAAAAAGGAGTCGCTATTTTGTTCGTTAGTAGTTAGCTAGAAATGGGCTTTGTATTGATATGCTTGTCTAAAGATCAATCAAAGAGTTGTTGGAGGGTTTTCATCTTCACCATCAATCTCTTCATCTTCAAGAATCCCCACGACCATGGCAGTGGCTTCATGCATGTTTGTTAGTCTGGGGACGATCTTCTGGTTTTGACCGGAACATCCCTATGGGCGTAGCAGAGGCATTGGGCATGTTCGCAATGCTTGAGATAAAGTTCAAGGTGTGGCCAGAACATCCTTGTGGGCGCGACTGTAGGGATAGGTGTGTTCAGCAGTGTAGAGGACAAAGTTCCAAAAGCGACCAGAACATCCCAGTGGGCATAGTAGCATGTTCGACAGCATGCGCTAGGAACTACCAATGGAGACCAGAACATACACGCGGGCACGACAGAGGCATACAGCTAGGTAAGAGACATAACAGCATATCTTTAAATTTCAAAAACTAGCTTTTTGTCCTTTAGTAGTTAGGTCGAAATTGGCTTTGGGTGAGATATGGGTGTCCAAAGATCAATCGACAAGTTATTTGGGCTTTTCATCTTCACCATTAATCTCTTCATCTCAAGGAATGCCCACGGTCATGGTGGAGGCTTCATGCATGTTTGACAACCCAGGGACCAACTTTTGGGTGTGACCGAAAAATCCTAGCGGTCGGACCAGAGGCATTGGGCACATTCGGCAATGGTTGGGCAAACTTCCGGGAGCGCCTACTGTTCGAGGGGTGCAAGACGAAGTTCCGAAAGCGAGCAGAACATGGTTGTGGGTGCGGCTGCGGGGTCAGGTGTTTCGGTTGTGTGCAAGACGAAGTTCTGAAAGCGAGCAAGACATCCTAGTGGGCATGGCAATCCATGCGACAATGTGCGGTAGGAACCACCAGTAGAGATCAAAAAATACACGCGGGCATGGCAGAGGCATATAGTTTGGTAAAACACATAAAACATATCATTCAATTTAAAAAACGAGCCATTATTTTGTCCATTAATAGTTAGCAAGAAATGGGCTTTGGGTTGATATGGCTGTCCAAAGATCAATTAAAGAGTTATTGGGAGTTTTCATCTTCACCCTCAATCTTTTCATCTTCAAGAATCCCGACCGCTGTGGCAGAGGCTTCATGCATGTTTGTCAGTTTTGGGACGAACTTGTGGGTGTGACCGGAACATCCGCACGGTCGCACTAGAGGCATTGGGCACGTTTGGCAATGCTTTAGACAAAGTTCGAGGTGTGGCCAGAACATCCTTGTGGGTGTGGCTGCGGGGTCAGGTGTGTTCGGCAGTGTGGAGGACGAAGTTCCGAAGGTGACCAGAACATCCTAATGGGCATAGCAGCGCATTCGACAGTATGCGGTATGATATACTAGTAGAGACCGGCACATACACGCAGCCACGACAGAGGCATACAGCTAGGTACAATACATAACAACATATCTTTAAATTTCAAAAACAAGCTGTTATTTTGTCCTTTAGTAGTTAGCTCGAAATGGGATTTGGGCGCTATATGGATGTCCAAAGATCAATCAAAGAGTTATTTGGGCTTTTCATCTTCACACTTAATCTCTTTATCCCCAAGAATGCCGACGGCAGTGGCAGAGGCTTCATGCATGTTCGATAACCTAAGGACCAGCTTTTGGGTGTGACTGAAAAATCCCGGTGGCCGTACCAGAGGCATTGGGCACGTTCGTCAATGGTTGGGACTAACTTCCGGGAATGCCTAAAACATACTCGTGGGCGTGGCTGCGAGGTCAGGTGTTTTCGGCAGTGTGCAAGACGAAGTTCCGAAAGCAAGCAGAACATCCCAGTGGGCGTGGCAGTGCATGCCACAATGTGCAGTAGGAAGTACCAATAAAGACCAAAAAATACACGTGGGCACGACAGAGGCATACAGTTCGGTAAAACACATAACAGCATATCATTGAATTTAAAAAATGAACTGTTAATTTGTCCTTTAGTAGTTAGCTAGAAATGGGTTTTGGGTTTATATGGGTGTCTAATGATCAATCAAAGAGTTATTGGGGGTTTTCATCTTCACACTCAATCTCTTTATCTTCAACAATCCCGACGGCCGTGGCAGAGGCTCCATGCGTGTTTGTCAGTCCAGGGACAAACTTGCGGGTGTGACCGGAACATCTCCATGGGCACACCAGAGGCATTGGGCACGTTCGGCAATGCTTGAGACAAAGTTCGAGGTGTGGTCAAAACATCCTTGTGGGCGTGGCTGCGGGGTCAGGTGTGTTCGGCAGTGTGGAGGACGAAGTTCTGAAAGTGACCAAAACATCCCAGTGGGCATAGCAGCGCATTCGACAGTATACGGTAGGATCTACCAGTAGAGACCAGAACATACACACAGGCACGACAGAGGCATACAGCTAGGTACAACACATAATAGTATATCTTTAAATTTCAAAAAGTAGTTGTTATTTTGTCCTTTAGTAGTTACCTCGGAATGGGATTTGGGTGCGATATGGGTGTCCAAAGATCAATCGAAGAGTTATTTGGGCTTTTCATCTTCACCTGTAATCTCTTCATCTTCAAGAATGCCCACAGCCGTGGCAGAGGCTTCGTGCGTGTTCGTAAACCCAGGGACCAACTTTTGGGTGTGACCCAAAAATCCCAGTGGGCACACTATAGGCATTGGGCACATTCGGCAATGCTTGGGGCAAACTTCAGGGTTTGGCCAGAACATCCTTGTGGGCGCGGTTGCGAGGTCAAGTGTGTTCGACAGTGTGCGGGATGAAGTTCTGAAAGTGACCAGAACATCCTAGTGGGCATGGCAGCACGTGAGACAATGTGCAGTAGCAACTACCAGTAGAGACACGAACATAAACGTGGGCATGGCAGAGCCATATAGCTAGGTAAACCATATAATAACATATCTTCAATTTCAAAAATGAGCCGTTATTTTGTCCTTTAGTAGTTTGCTAGAAATGGGGCTTGCGCTTGATATGGGTGTCCAAATATGAATGAAAGTGCTAGTGGGGCTTTCCATCTTCATGCTCAATCTAATCATCTTAAAGAATTCCCACACCGTGGCAGAGGCTTCAAGCGTGTTTGTCAGTTAGGGGATGAACTTTTGGGTGTGGCTAGAACATCCCCATGGGCGCGCACACCAGAGGCACTGGGTACGTTCGGCAATGCTTGGGACAAACTTCTGGGTGTGGCCAGAACATCCTTGTGGGTGTGGTTGCATGGTCAGCTGTGTTTGGTAATGTGCAGAACGAAGTTCCGAAGGTGACCAAAACATTCCAATGGGCATGGCAGCGCGTGTGACGATGTGCGGTTGGAACTACCAGTAGAGGCTAGAACGTACACGTGGGCACGGCAGAGGCATACAGCTAGTTAAAACACATAACAACATATTTTTCAATTTTAAAAATGAGCCGTTATTTTGTCCTTTAGTAGTTAGTCAGAAATGGGCTTTGCGCTTGATATGGGTATCCAAACATGAATCAAAGAGTTATTGGGGCTTTCCATCTTCACACTAAATCTCATCATCTTCAAGAATCCCCACGGTCGTAGCAGAGGCTTCATGCGTCTTTGTCAGTCCAGGGATGAACTTTTGAGTGTGACTAGAACATCCCGATGGGCGCACCAGAGGCATTCGGCAAGTTCAGAATTGCTTGGGACAAACTTCGGGGTGTGGCTAGAACATCCTTGTGGGCGCAGCTGTGGGCTAAGGTGTGTCCAGCAGTATGGAAGACGAAGTTCCGAAAGCAACCAGCACATTTCAGTGGGTGTGGTAGTGCGTGCGACAATGTGCGGTAGGAATTACCGGCAAAGACCGGAACATACACAAGGGCACGACAGAGGCATATAGCAAGGTAAAACACATAACAACATATCTTTCAATTTCAAAGACAAGCCATTATTTTTTCATTTAGTAGTTAGCTAGAAATGGGTTTTGTGCTTGATATGGGTGTCAAAAGATCAATCAAAGAGTTATTGGGGCTTTTAATCTTCACGCTCAATCTATTCATCTTACAGAATCCCCATGGCCATGGCAGAAGCTTCATGTGTGTCTGTCATTCTGGGGATGAACTGCTGGGTGTGGCTGGAACATCCCCATGGGTGCGCCAGAGGCATTGGGCACGTTCGGCAATGCTTGGATCAAACTTTAGGGTGTGGCCATAACATCCTTATGGGCACGGCTGTGGAGTCAGGTGTTTTCGTCAGTGTGCAGGATGAAGTTCTGAAACCAACCAGAGCATCCCAATGGGCATAGCAGCGCATTCGACCGTGTGTAGTAGAAACATACAAGCTGGCATGACAGAGGCATGCAGCTAGGTATAACACATAACAACACATCTTTCAATTTCAAAAAAATGCTGTTATTTTGTCCTTTAGTAGTTAGCTAGAAATGGGTTGTGTGCTCGATATGGGTGTCCAAAGATCAATCAAAGAGTTATTGGGACTTTCCATCTTCACGCTCAATCTCATCATCTTCAAGAATCCCCACAGCCGATGTAGAGGCTTCATGCATTTTTGTCATTCTGAGAATGAACTTCTAAGTGTGACTGGAACATACACATGGGTGCACCAAAGGCATTGGGCACGTTCGTCAATGCAGGGAAATTTTTCGGGTTGTGGCAAGAACATCCCTATGGGCGCAGCTATGGGTCAGGTATGTCTGGCAGTGTGCAGGACGAAGTTTTTAAACCGACCAGAACATCCCAGCGGGCATTGCAACACGCTCGACAGCGTGCGATAGGAACTACCAGTAGAGACTGGACTATACATGCGGGCACGGCAGAGGCATACAGCTAGGTAAATCACATAACAACATATCTTTCAATTTCAAAGACAAGCCATTATTTTGTCCTTTAGTAGTAAGCTAGAAATGGGGTTTGCGCTTGATATGGGTGTCCAAACATCAATCAGAGAGTTATTGGGGCTTTTCACCTTCACGCTCAATCTATTAAACTTCAAGAATCCCCACGGCCATGGCAGAAGCTCTATGCGTGTTTATCAGTACGGGGACGAACTTGTGGGTGTGGCCAGAACATCCCCATGGGCACACCAGAGGCATTGGGAATGTTTGGCAATGCTTGGGACAAACTGCAGGGTGTGGCCAGAACATCGTTGTGGGCGCAGTTGTGGGGTCAGATGTGTTCGTCAGTGTGTAAGACGAAGTTTTGAAACCGACCAGAGCATCTCAGTGGGCGTAGCAGCGCATTTGACAGTGTGCGATAGGAACAACCAGTAGAGATCGGAATATACATGTGGGCACGACAGAGGCATACTGCTACGTACAACACATAACAGCATATCTTTCAATTTCAAAAACATGCCATTATTTTGTCCTTTAGTAGTTAGCTAGAAATGGGCTTTGCGCTTGATATGGGTGTCCAAAGATCAATCAAAGAGTTATTGGGGCTTTCCATCTTCACGCTCAATCTCATCATCTTCCAGAATCCCCATGGCTGTGGCAGAGGCTTCATGCGTGTTTCTCTGTCCGAGGATGAACTTCTGAGTGTGACTAGAACATCTCCATGGGCGCACCAGACACATTGGGCATGTTCGGCAATGCTTGGGACAAACTTCTGGGTGTGGCTAGAACATCCTTGTGGGCGCAGCTGCGGGGTCAGGTGTGTTTGGTAGTGTGCAGGACGAAGTTTCGAAAGCAACCAGTACATTCCAATGGGCGTGGCAGTGCGTGCGACAATGTGCTTTAGGAACTACCGGTAGAGACCGGAACATACACGAGGTCAGCGCAAAGGCATACAGTTAGGTAAAACACATAACAACATATCTTACAATTTCAAAGACAAGCCATTATTTTGTCCTTTAGTAGTTAGCTAGAAATGGGCTTTGCGCTTGATATGGGTGTCCAAAGATGAATCAAAGAGATATTGGGGCTTTTCATCTTCACGCTCAATCTATTCATCTTCAAGAATCCCCACGGCCGTGGCAAAGCCTTCATGCATGCTTATCAGTATGGGGACAAACTTTTGGGTGTGATCGGAACACCCCCATGGGCGCACTAGATGCATTGGAAACATTCGGCAACGCTTGGGAAAAACTTCAGGGTGTGGCCAGAACATCCTTTTGGGTGCGGCTGTAGGGTCAGGTGTGTTCGGCAGTGCGCAAGACAAAGTTCTGAGACCGACCAGAGCATCCCAGTGGATTTGGCAGCGCGGTCGACTGTGTGTAGTATGAACAACCAGTAGAGATCGGAACATACACGTGGGCACGATAGAGGCATGCAGCTAGGTACAACACATAACAACATATCTTTCAATTTTAAAAACATGCTGTTATTTTGTCATTTAATAGTTAGCTAGAAATGGGCTTTGTGCTTGATATGGGTGTCCAAAGATCAATCAAAGAGTTGTTGGGGCTTTCTATCTTCACGCTCAATCTCATCATCTTCAAGAATCCCCACAGCTGCAGCAGAGACTTCATGCGTGTTTGCCAGTCTGGGTATGAATAGCTGGGTGTGGCCGGAACATCCCCATGGGCGCACAAGAGGCATTGGGTACGTTGAGCAATGCTTGGGACAAACTTCAGAGTGTGGCCAGAACATCCTTGTGGCCGCGGCTGTGGAGTCAGGTGTTTTGAACAGTGTGCAGGATAAAGTTCTAAAACCGACCACAGTATCCCAGTGGGCGTAGCAGTGCGTTCGGCTGTGTGCGGTAGGAAAATCCAGTAGAGACCGGAACTTACATGCGGGCATGACAGAGGCATACAGCTAGGTAAAACACATAACAGCATATCTTTCAATTTCAAAAAAATGCCGTTATTTTGTCCTTTAGTAGTTAGCTAGAAATGGGACTGTGAGCTTAATATGGGTGTCCAAAGATCAATCAAAGAGTTATTGGGGCTTTCCATCTTCACACTCAATCTCATCATCTTCAAGAATCCCTACGGTCGTGGCAGAGGCTTCATGCGTGTTTGTCATTCCGAGAATGAACTTCTGGGTGTGACCGGAACATCCATTTGGGTGCACTGGAGGCATTGGGCACGTTCGGTAATGCTTGGGACAAACTTTGGGGTGTGGCAAGAACATCCTTATGGGCGCGGCTGCGAGGCCAAGTGTGTTTGGCAATGTGGAAGACAAAGTTTTGAATCCAACTAGAACATCCCAGTGGGTGGTGCAGTGCATTCGACAGTGTGGTTAGGAACTACCAGTAAAGACTAAACCATACATGCAGGCACGGCAGAGGCATACAGCTCGATATAAAACATAACAGCATATCCATAAATTTCAAAAACTTGATAATTTTTTGTCCTTTAGTAGTTAGCTAGAAATGAGCTTTGCACTTGATATGCGTGTCCAAAGATCAATCAAAGTGTTTTTGGGGCTTTTCATCTTCACGCTCAATCTATACATCTTCAAGAATCCCCATGGTCGTGGCACAGACTTCATGCATGTTTGTCAGTACGGGGAAAAATCTTATGGGTGTGACTGGAGCATACCCATGGGCGCACCAGAGGCATTGGGAACGTTCGGCAATGTTTGGGAAAAACTTCAGGGTGTTGCAAGAACATCCTTGTGGGCACGGCTGTGGGGTCAGGTGTGCTCGGTAGTTTGCAGGATGAAGTTCCGAAAGTGACCAGAACATTCCATTGGGCATGGCAGTGCGTGCAACAATGTGCGGTAGGAACTACCAATAGAGACCAAAAAATACATGCAGGCATGACAGGGGCATACAGCTAGGTAAAACACATAACAACATATCTTTCAATTTAAAAAATGAGCCATTATTTTTTCCTTTAGTAGTGAGCTAGAAATGGGCTTTACGCTTGATATGGGTGTCAAAAGATCAATCAAAGAGTTATTGGGGGGTTTTCATCTTCATCCTTAATCTCTTCATCTTCAAGAATCCCCACGGCCGTGGCAGAGGCTTCATGCGTGCTCGTCAACCCACGGACAACTTCTGGGTTTGGTTGGCACATCCCTATGGGAGACAGGATGCATTGGTAACGTTCGCGAATACTTGGGAGAAACATCGGGTGTGGCAAGAACATACTTGTGGACGCAACTGCGAGGTTAGGTGTGTTCGGCAGTGTGCGGGATGAAGTTCCGAAAGCAACCAAATCATCACAGTGCGCGTGGCAGTGCATTTGACTGTGTAAGATATGAACTACCAGTAGAGACTGGAACATACACGCGGGCGCCCATAAGGAATGGTTTTTGCGCTTGATATGGGTGTCTAAAGATCAATCAAAGAGTTATTAGGGGCTTTCAACTTCACCCTCAATCTTTTCATCTTCAAGAATCCCCACGGCCGTGGAAGAGGCTTCATGTGTGTTCGTCGACCCAAGGACAAACTTCTGTGTGTGACCGGAACATCCCCATGGGCACACCAGAGGCATTGAGCACGTTCAACAATGCTTGGGACAAACTTCAGGGTGTGGCCAGAACATCCTTATGGGCGCGGTTGCGGAGGTGTGTTCGGTAGCATGCAAGACAAAGTTTCGAAAGTGACCAGAACATCCCAGTGGGTGTGGCAGCGTGTGAGACAATGTGTGGGAGGGACTACCAGTAGAGACTAAAAAATACACGCAGGCACGACAGAGGCATACAGCTAGATAAAAATGATCCATTATTTTATCCTTTAGTAGTTAGCTAGAAATTGGCTTTGCGCTTGATATGGCAGTCTAAAGATCAATCAAAGAGTTATTGGGGGTTGTCATCTTCACCCTCGATGTCTTCATCTTCAAGAATCCCCACAGCCATGGCAGAGGCTTCATGTGTGTTTGTCAACCCAGGGATGAACTTCTAGGTGTGATTGGAACATCCCCATGGGCACGACGGAGGCATTGAGCAGGTTTGGCAATGCTTGGGACAAACTTCGGGGTGTGGCTAGAGCATTCTTGTGGGCACGATTGCGAGGTCAGGTGCATGATGAAGTTCTAAAATCGACAAGAACATCCCAATGGGCGCAGCAGCGCGTGTAACAGTGTGTGGTAGGAACTACTAGTAAAGACCAGAAAATACACGCGAGCACGGCAGAGGCATACAGCTAGGCATAACACACAACAACATATCTTTCAATTTAAAAAATGAGCTATTATTTTGTCCTTTAGTAGTTAGCTAGAAATGGGCTTTGTGCCTGATATGGGTGTCTAAAGATCAATCAAAGAGTTATTAGGGGTTTTCATCTTCACCCTCAATGTCTTCATCTTCACCCTCAATGTCTTCATCGTGGGTGTGGCAGCGCGTGCGACAGTGTGCGGTAGGAACTACTAGTAAAGACCAGAAAATACACGAGGGCACGGCAGAGGCATACAGCTAGGTAAAACACATAACAACATATCACTCAATTTCAAGAGCGAGCCCTCCTTTTGTCCTCTAGTAGTTAGCTTGAAATGGGCTTTGCGCTTGATATGGGTGTTTAAACATCAATCAAAGTGTTATTAGGGTTTTCATCTTGACCCTTAATCTCTTCATCTTCAAGAATCCCCACGGCCGTGGCAGAGGCTTCATGCGTGTTGTCAACATGGGGACGAACTTGTGGGTTTGACCGGAACATCCCCATGTGGGCACCAGAGGCATTGGGTGCATTTGGCAATGCTTGGGACAAATGTCGAGGTGTGGCCAGTACATCATTGTGGGCGCGGCTTTGGGGTTAGTTTTGTTCGGCAGTGTGCAGGACAAAGTTTTGAAAGCAATCAAAGCATCTCAGTGGGCATAGCAATGCATTCGATAGTGTGCGGTAGGAACTGCAAGTAAAGACTAGAACATACACGCGGGCACGACAGAGGCATATGGCTAGGTACATGACATAATAGCATATCATTAAATTTCAAAAACTAGCTTTTATTTTGCCCTTTAGTAGTTAGCTTGAAATGGGCTTTGGGCTTGATATGGGTGTCCAAAGAACAATCAAAGGGTTATTTGGGATTTTCATCTTCACCCTCAATCTCTTTATCTACAATAATCCCAACGACTGTAGTAGAGGCTTCATGCGTGTTTGTCAACCTGGGGACGAACTTCTAGGTGTCACTAGAACATCCACATGGCGGCACAGGAGGCATTGAGCACGTTCTGGAATGCTTGGGACAAACTTTGAGGTGTGGCCAGGACATCCTTATGGGCCGGTTGTGGGGGCAGGTGTGTTCGGCAGTGTGCAGGACGAAGTTAGGAAAGCGACAAGAACATCCCAGTGGGAATGGCAACGCATGCGACATTGCGCGGTAGGAACTGCAAGTAGGGACCGAAAAATACACGCGGGCACGGCGGGGTCATACAACTAGGTAAAACACATAACAATATATCTTTCTATTTCCAAAACTAGCCCTTCTTTTGTCCTCTAATAGTTAGCTTGAAATGGGTTTTGTGCTTGATATGGGTGTCTAAAGATCAATAAAAGAGTTATTGGGGGGCTTCATCTTCACCCTTAATCTCTTCATCTTTAAGAATCCCCACGGCCGTGGCAGAGGCTGCATGTGTGTTCGTCAATGCGGGGACGAACTTCTGGGTGTGACCGAAACATCCACATGGGCGCACTGAAGGCATTCAGCATATTCAGCAATGCTTGCGATAAACTTCGAGGTGTGGCCATAACATACTTGTGGGCACGGTTGCGGGGTCAGGTGTGTTTGGCAGTGTGCAGGACGAAGATCCGAAAGTGACCAGAACATCCCTGTGGGCGTGGCAGCACATGCGACAATGTGCGGTAGGAACTAACTATAGAGACTGAAAAATACACGCGGGCACGAAAGAAGCATACAGCTAGGTAAAACACATAACAACATATCTTTCAATTTTAGAAATGAGCCGTTAGTTTATCCATTAGTAGCTAGTGAGAAATGGGTTTTGCGCTTGATATGGGTGTCTAAAGATCAATCAAAGATTTGTTGGGGATTTTCATCTTCACCCTCAATCTCTTAATCTTCAAGTATCCCCACGGCCGTGGCAGAGGCTTCATGCATGTTTGTCGACTTGGGGATAAACTTCTGGGTGTGACCGAAACATCCCCATGGGCACACCGAAGGCATTGAGCACGTTCAGCAATGCTTGGGACAAACTTTAGGGTCTGGCCAGAACATCCATATGGGCACAGTTACGGGGTCAGGTGTGTTGGGCAATGTGCATGACGAAGTTCCGAAGGCAACCAGAACATCCTCGTGGGCGTAGAAGTGTGTTTGATAGTGTGTGGTAGGAACTACTAGTAGAGACCAGAACATACATGCGAGCATGACAGAGGGATACAGCTAGGTACATCACATAACAACATATCTTTCAATTTCAAAATCAAGCCCTTCTTTTGTCCGTTAGTAGTTAGCTAGAAATTGGCTTTGCGCTTGATATGGGTGTCAAAAGATCAATCAAAGAGTTATTAGGGGGCTTCATCTTCACCCTCAATCTCTTCATCTTCAAGAATCCCCACAACCATGGCAGAGGCTTCATGCGTGTTCGTCAACCCGGGGATGAACTTCTGGGTTTGACTGAAACATCCCCATGGGCGCACCGAAGGCATTGAGCACGTTTATCAATGCCTGGGACAAACTTTGGGGTGTAGCTAGAACATACTTGTGGGTGCGGTTGTAGGATCAGGTGTGTTCGGCAGTGTGCAGGACGAAGATCTGAATGCGACCTGAACATCCCTATGGGTGTGGCAGCACGTGCGACAGTGTATGGTAGGAACTACCTATAGAGACCGAAAAATACGTGCAGGCACGACAAACGCATGCAGCTAGGTAAAACACATAACAACATATCTTTCAAGTTTAAAAATGAGCCGTTATTTTGTCCTTTAGTAGTTAGCGAGAAATGGGTTTTGCGATTGATATGGGTGTATAAAGGTCAATCAATGATTTGTCGAGGGTTTTCATCTTCACCCTCAATCTCTTCATCTTCAAGAATCCCCACGGCCGTGGCAGGGGCTTCATGCGTGTTCGTCAACCCGGGGACGAACTTCTGGGTGTGACCAGAAGATCCCCATGGGCCACTAGAGGTATTGCGCACGTTCGGCAATGCTTGGAACAACATCAAGGTGTGGCCGGAACAACCTTGTGGGCGCTATTTCGGGGTAAGGTGTGTTCGGCAGTGTGAAGGATGAAGTTCCAAATGCAATTAGAACATCCCTGTGGACGTGACAGCGAATGCGACTGTGTGTGGTAGAAACTGCTAGTAGAGACTGAAAAGCACACGCGGGTACGGCAGAGGCATACAGCTAGGTAAAACACATAATGTCATATCTTCCAATTTAAAAAATGAGCTGTTATTTTGTCCTTCAGTAGTTAGCTATAAATGGGGTTCACGCTTGATATGGGTGTCTAAAGATCAATCAAAGAGTTATTGGGGGTTTTCATCTTCACCCTCAATCTCTTCATCTTCAAGAATCCCCATAGCCATGGCAGAGGCTTCATGCGTGTTCATCAACCCTGGAGACGAACTTCTCGATGTGACCTGAAGATCCCTATGGGCGCACCGGAGGTATTGGACACATTTGGGGAAAACCATTAGGGTGTGGCCAAAACATCCTTGTGGGCGCAGTTGCGAGATTAGGTGTGTTCGGCTGTGTGCAAGACAAAGTTCCGAGAGCAACCAGAACATCCCAGTGGGTGCAGCAACACGTTCGACAGTGTGCGGCAAGAACTACCAGTACAGACCGATAAATACACATAGGCATGGCAGAGGCATGCAGCTAGGTAAAACAAATAACATGTCTTTCAATTTCAAAAACGAGCCGTGATTTTGTCCTTTAATAGTTAGCTAGAAATGGGCTTTGCGCTTGATATGGGTGTCTAAACATCAATGAAGGACTTTTTGGAGGTTTTCATCGTCGCCCTCAGTCTCTTCATCTTCAAGAATCGCCACATCCGTGGTAGAGGCTTGATGCACATTTGTCAATCCGGGGACGAACTTCAGGGTGTGACCGGCACATCCCCATGGCCGCACCGGACGCATTGGGCACGTTCGGCAATACTTGGGACAAACTTCGGGGTGTGGTCAGAACATTCTCTTGGGCACGGCTGGGGCATCAGGTGTGTTCAGTAGTGTGCAGAACGAAGTTCTGAAAGCAACCAGAGCATCCCAGCGAGCGTAGCAGCGCGTTTCGACAGTGTGCTGTAGGAACTACCAGTACATACTGAAAAAATACACGTGGGCACGACAGAGGCATACAGCTAAGTGAAACATGTAACTACATATCTTTCAATTTAAAAAATGAGCCGTTATTTTGTCCTTTAGTAGTTAGCCAGAAATGGGCTTTTGCGCTTGATATGGGTTTCTAAACATTGATCAAGGAATTTTTGGGGGTTTACATCTTCACCCTCAACCTCTTCATCTTCAAGAATCTCCATGGCCATGGCAGAGGCTTCATGCATGCTTGTCAGTCCGAGGATGAACTTCTGAGTGTTATTGGAACATCCCCATGGGGGCACTGGAGGTATTTGGCAATGCTTGTGATAAACTTCGAGGTGTGGCCAGAACATCCTTGTAGGCGCAGCTGTGGGGTCAGGTGTGTTCAGCAGTGTGTAGGACGAAGTTCCGAAAGTGACCAGAACATCCAAGTGGGCGTAGTAGCACGTTTGACAGTGTGCGGTAGGAACTACTAGTAGAGACCAGACCGTACATGCGGGCACGACAGAGGCATATAGCTAGGTACAACACATAGTAGCATAATTTAAAATTTCAAAAACTAGTTTTTCTTTTGTCCTTTACTAGTTAGCTTGAAATGGGCTTTGGGCTTGATATGGGTGTCCAAAGATCAATGAAACAGTTATTCGGGCATTTCATCTTCACCCTCAATCTCTTCATCTCCAAGAATCCCCACGGTCGTGGCAAAGGCTTCATGCATGTTTGTTATCCCGGGGACCAACTCTTGTGTGTGATCGAAAAATCCCTGTGCGCGGACCAGAGGCGTTGGGCACGTTTATCAACACTTGGGACAAACTTCAGAGTGTGCCATGAACATCCTTGTGGGTGCGGTTGCGGGTTAAGGTGTAGGAGGAAGTTTTGAAAGTGACCAAAACATCCAAGTTGTCGTGGCAGCGCGGGCGACAATGTGCAGTAGGAACCACAAGTAGAGACCGAAAAATACACACTGGCATGGCAGAGGCATACAGCTAGGTGAAACACATAACAACATATCTTTCAATTTCAATAATGAGCCATTATTTTGTCCTTTAGTAGTTAGCTAGAAATGGGCTTTGCACTTGATATGGGTGTCTAAACATCAATTAAGGAGTTTTTGAGGGATTTCATCTTCACCCTCAATCTCTACATCTTCAAGAATCCCCCACGGCCATGGCAGAGGCTTCATGCATGTTTGTTAGTCTGAGGACGAACTTCTGGGTGTGATCGGAACATCCCCATGGGGGCACTGGAGGCATTTGGCGCGTTCGATAATGCTTGGGACAAACTTCAAGGTGTGGCCAGAACATCCTTGTGGGGTGCGAATGCAAGGTCAGGTGTTTTCGGTAGTGTGTAGGACGAAGTTCCAAAAGTGACCAGAACATCCCAGTGGGCGTGCAGTGCGTGCAACAATGTGTGGCAGGAACTACCAGTAGAGACCGAAACATACACGCCGCCATAGCAGAGGCATTTAGCTAGGTAGCAACACATACAGCATATCTTGAAATTTCAAAAACTAGCTGTTGTTTTGACCTTTAGTAGTTAGCTAGAAATGGGCTTTGCGCTTGATATGGGTGTCCAAAGATCAATGAAAGAGTTATTGGGGCTTTTTATCTTCATGCTCAATCTATTCACCTTCAAGAATCCCCACAGTCGTGGCAGAGGCTTCATGTGTGTTTCTCTGTCCAGGTACGAACTTCTCAATGTGACCAAAACATCACTATGAGCACACCAGAGGCATTGGGAAGGTTCGGCAATGCTTGGGAAACACTTCAGGGTGTGGCAAGAATATCCTTGTGGACGCGGTTGCGGGGTAAGGTGTGTTTAGCAGTGTGCAGCACGAAGTTCCGAAAACGACCAAAACATCCCAGTTGTCGTGGCAGCGCATGCGACAATGTGCAGTAGGAACTACAACTACAAACCGGAAAATACACGTTGGCACGGCAGAGGCATACAGCTGGGTAAAACATATAACAACATATCTTTCAATTTCAAAAATGTGCTGTTATTTTGTCCTTTAGTAGTTAGCCAGAAGTGGGCTTTGCGCTTGATATGGGTGTCTAAAGATCAATCAAGGAGTTTTTGGGGTTTTCATCTTCACCCTCAATCTCATCATCTTCATGAATCCCCACAGCCATGGTAGAGGCTTCATGCATGTTTGTCAGTCTGGGGACGAACTTCTGGGTGTGATAGGAACATACCTATGTGCACATCAGAGGCGTTGGGCACGTTCGGCAATGCTTGGGACAAACTTCGGGGTGTGGCCAGAACATCCTTGTGGGCACAGCTGCAGAGTTAGGTGTGTTCGTAAATGTGCGGAACGAAGTTCCTAAAGCGACCAGAACATCCCAATGGGCGTGGCAGCGTGTGCGACAATGTGCGGTAGGAAGTACTAGCAGAGACCGTAACATACACACGCCCACGGCAGAGGCATACAACTATGTACAACATATAACAACATATCTTTAAATTTCAAAAACTAGCTATTTTTTTCCTCCAAAAGTTAGTTGGATATGGGCTTTGCACACTATATGGGTGTCTAAAGATCAATCAAAGAGTTATTAGGGATTTTCATCTTCACCATCAATTTCTTCGTCTTCAAGAGTGTCCACGACCGTGGCAGAAGCTTCATGGGTGTTTGTTAGTCTGGGGATGAACTTCTGGGTGTGATCGGAACATACCCATAGGCGCACCAAAGGCATTGGGCACATTCAGCAATGCTTGGGACAAACTTCAGGGTGTGGCCAGAACATCCTTGTGGGTGCGGTTGCGGGGTAAGTTATGTTCGACAGTGTGCGGTAGGAACTACCAGTAGAGACCGAAACACACCTGTGGCTCGGCAGAGGCATACAGCTAGGTACAATACATAACAGCATATCTTTGAATTTAAAAAACTAACCGTTCTTTTGCCCTTTAGTAGTTAGCTTGAAATGGGCTTCGGGCTTGACATGGGTGTCCAAAAATCAATCAAAGAGTTGTTTGGGCTTTTCATCTTCACCCTCAATCCCTTCATCTTCAAGAGTCTTGACGGCCGTGGTAGAGGCTTCATGCATGTTTGTCGGTCTGGGGACGAACTTCTGGGTATGAGCAAAACATCCCCGTTGGCGAACTAGAAGCATTAGGCACGTTTGGCAATGGTTCGAACAAACTTTGGGGAGTGCTCAAAACATCCTTGTCGGCTCGGCTAAAGGGTCAGGTGTGTTCGGCAGTATGTAGGACGAAGTTCCAGTAGTGACCAAAGCATCCCAGTAGGCATGGCTACACGTACGACTATGTGCGGCAGGAGCTACTAGTGGAGACCGGAACATACGTGCGGGCCTAGCTAAGGCATACAGCTAAGTTCAACACATAACACCATATCTTTGATTTAAAAAACTAGCCGTTATGTTGTCCTTTAGTAGTTAGCTTGACACGGACTTTGGCTGATATGGGTGTCCAAAGATCAATCAAAGAGTTATTTGGGCTTTTCATCTTCACCCTCATTCTCTTCATCTTCAAGAATCCTGAAGGCCATGGCAGAGGCTTCATATATGTTTGTTAGTCTAGGGACGAACTTTTGGGTGTGACCGAAACATCCTTGTGGGCGCACCAGAGGCATTGGGCACGTATGGCAATGCTTGGGACAAACTTCGGGGAGTGCTCAGAACATCCTTGTCGACACGGCTGCAGAGTCAGGTGTGTTCGGCAGTGTGCATGATGGAGTTCCAGGGTTGACCATAGCATCCCAGTGGGCGTGGCAGCGCATTCGACTGTGTGCGGCAAGAACTACTAGTGGAGACCAGAACATACATGTGGGCCTAGCAGAGGCATACAGCTAGGTTCAACACATAACAGCATATCTTTGAATATCAAAAACTAGCCATTATGTTGTCCCTTAGTGGTTAGCTTGAGATGGGCTTTAGGCTTGATATGGGTGTCCAAAGATCAATCCAAGAGTTATTTGGGCTTTTCATCTTTAAGAATCCTGACGGCCATGGCAAAGGCTTCATGCGTGTCTTTTAGTCCGGGGACGAACTTCTGGGTGTGGCCAAAACATCCCCTTGGGCGAACCAGAGTCATTGGGTACATTTGGCAATGCTTGGGACAAACTTTGGGGAGTGCCCAGAACATCCTTGTCAATGCGGCTCCAGGGTCAGGTGTGATCGACAGTATGCAGGACGAAGTTTTGAGGGTGACCACGGTATCCTAGAGGGCGCGGGAGTGCATTCGACTATGTGCGGTAGGAACTACGAGTAGAGATCGTAACATACGCGCAGGCTTGGTAAAGGCATATAGCTAGGTACAACCCAAGACAGCATATCTTTCAATTTCAAAAACTAGCCGTTATGTTGTCCTGTCGTAGTTAGCTTGAAATGGGCTTTGGGCTTGATATGGGTGTCCAAAGATCAATCAAAGAGTTATTTGGGCTTTTCTTCTTCACCCTCAATCTCTTTATCTTCAAGAATCATACCGCCCGTGGTAGAGTCTTCATGCGTGTTTGTCAATCCAGGGGTGAACTGCTAGGTGTTACCAAAACATCCCTGCGGGCGAACTAGAGGCATTAGGCACGTTTGGCAATGCTTGGGACAAACTTCGCGGAGTGCTCAAAACATCCTTGTCGATGTAGCTGTAGAGTCAGGTGTGTTTGGCATTGTATAGGATGGAGTTCCAAGGTTGACCACAGCATCCCAGTGGGCGTGGCAGTGCATTCGCATGTGTGCGGTAGGAACTACTAGTGGAGACCGGAACATACATGCGGGCCTGGTAGAGGCATACAGCTACGTTCAACACATAACAACATATCTTTGAATTTCAAAAACTAGCTGTTATTTTGTCCTTTAATGGTTAGCTTGATATGGGTGTCCAAAGATCAATCAAAGAGTTATTTGGGCTTTCATCTTCACCCTCAATCTCTTCATGTTTAAGAATCATGACGGCAGTGGCAGAGGTTCATGCGTGTTTGTCAATCTAGGGACGAACTTCTGGGTGTGACCGAAACATCCCTGCGGGCACACTTGAGGCATTGGGCACGTTTGGGAATGCTTGGGACAAACTTTGGGGAGTGCTCAGAACATCCTTGTCGGCGCGGCTGCAGAGTCAGTTGTGTTAGGCAGTGTGCAGGATGGAGTTCTGGGGTTGACCACAGCATCCCAGTGGGCGTGGCAGTGCATTCGAGTGCGTGCGGCAGGAACTACAAGTGGAGACCGGAACATACGTGCAGGCATGGACGAGGAAAACAACTACGTTCAACACATGACAGCATATCATTGAATTTCAAAAACTTACAGTTATGTTGTCCTTTAGTAGTTAGCTTTAGACAAGCTTTCGGCTTGATATGGTTGTCCAAAGATCAATCAAAGAGTTATTTGGGTGTTTCATCTTCACCCTCAATCTCTTCATCTTCAAGAATCTTGACGGCCGTGGTGAGGCTTCATGCGTTTTTGTCAGTTTGGGGACGAACTTCTGGGTGTGACCGAAACATCCCTATGGGTGCACCAGAGTCATTGGGCACGTTTGGCAATGCTTCGGATAAGCTTGAAAGAGTGCCCAGAACATCCTTCTTAGTGCGGCTACAGGGTCAGGTGTGTTCGGCAGCGTGCAGGACGAAGTTCCGGGAGTGACCACAGCATCCCAGTGGGCACGACAGTGCATTCAACTGTGTGCGACTAGAACTACAAGTGGAGACCGGAACATACGTCCGGGCCTGGCAAAGGCATACAGCTAGGTATAACACATAACAAAATATCTTTCAATTTCATAAACTAGAAGTTATGTTGTCCTTTAGTAGTTAGCTTTAGACGGGCTTTAGGCTTGATATGGGTGTCCAAAGATCAATCAAAGAGTTGTTTGGGCGTTTTCATGTTCACCCTCACTCCCTTCATCTTCAAGAATCTTGACGGCCATGGCAGAGGCTTCATGTGTGTTTGTCAGCCTAGGGACGAACTTTTGGGTGAGACAGAAACATCCCTGTGGGCGCACTAGAGGCATTTGGGCACATTTGGCAATGCTTGGGACAAACTTCGGGGAGTGCTCAGAACATCCTTATTGGCACGGCTAAAGGGTCAGGTGTGTTCGGGTGTGTGCAAGACGAAGTTCCGAGAGTGACCACAGCATCCTAGTGGCCGTGCCACTGAGTTCGACTGTGTGCGATAGGAAATACTAGTGGAGACCAGAACATACATGCGGGCCTGGCAGAGGCATACAACTCGGTACAACATATAACAGTATATCTTTCAATTCAAAAACTAGCCGTTATGTTGTCCTTTAGTAGTTAGCTTGAGATGAGCTTTAGGCTTGATATAAGTGTCCAACGATCAATCAAACAGTTATGGGCTTTTCATCTTTACCCTTAATCTCTTCACCATCAAGAATTTTGACGACCGTGGCAAAGGGTTCGTGTGTGTTGGTCATTCCGGGAATGAACTTCTGGGTGTGACCAAAACATCCCTTTAGGCGAACCAAAGGGATTGGGCACGTTTGGCAATGCTTGGGACAAACTTCAGGGAGTGCTCAAAACATCCTTGTCCTGCAAGGTCAGGTGTTTTCAGTAGTGTGCAGGACAAAGTTCTAGGAGTGACCATAGCATCCTAGTGGGCATGGCAGCGCGTTTGACTGTTTGCGGCAGGACCTAATAAAGGAGACCGGAACATACGTGCGGGCTTGGCAGAGGCATACAGCTAAGTTCAACACATAACAACATATCTTTGGATTTCAAAAACTAGCCGTTATGTTGTCCTTTAGTAGTTAGCTTGAGGTGGGCTTTAGGCTTGATATGGTGTCCAAAGATCAATCAAAGTGTTATTCGGGCTTTTCATCTTCACCCCCAATCTCTTGATCTTCAAGAATCCAGATGGCCGTGGCAGAGGCTTGATGCGTGTTTGTCAGCCGGGGACGAACTTTTGGGCATGACCAAAACATCCCCGTGGGCAAACCGGAAGGGTTGGGCATGTTTGGCAATGGTCGGGACAAATATCCGGGAGTGCTCAGAACATCCTTGTTGGCGCGGCGGCAGGGTCAGGTGTGTTTGGCAGTGTGCGAGACGAAGTTCCAGGAGTGACCACAGCATCACAGTGGGCGTGGCAGCGCGTTTAACTGTGTGCGGCAGGAACTACTAGCGGAGACCAGAACATTCGTGCGGGCTTGCAGAGGCATACAGCTAGGTACAACATATAACAACGTAAATTTGAATTTCAAAAGCTACCCATTATGTTGTCCTCGAGTAGTTAGCTTAAGACGGGCTTTGGGCTTGATATGGGTGTCCAAAGATCAATCAAAGTGTTACTCGGGCTTTTTATCTTGACCCTCAATCTCTTGATCTTCAGGAATCCCAACGGCCATGGCAGAGGCTTAATGTGTGTTTCTCAGCCAGCGACGAACTTCTGGGTGTGACCAAAACATCCCCGTGGGTGCACCATAGGCATTGGGCACATTTGGCAATGGTCGGGACAAATTTCGGGGAGTTCTCAGAACATCCTTGTTGGCATGGCTGCAGGGTCAGGTGTGTCCAGCAGCGTGCAGGATGAAGTTCTAGGAGTGGCCACAGCATCCCAGTGGGCATGGCAGCGTGTTTGACTGTTTGCGGCAGGAACTAGTAGTGGAATCCGAAACATACATGCGGGCTTGGCAGAGGCATACAGCTAGGTACAACACATAATAGCATATCTTTGGATTTCAAAAACTAGCCGTTATGTTTGTCCTTTAGTAGTTAGCTTGAGGCCGGCTTTAGGCTTGATATGGGTGTCCAAAGATCAATCAAACTGTTATTCGGGGTTTTCATCTTCACCCTCAATCTCTTGATCTTCAAGAATCCCGATGGCCGTGGCAGAGGCTTCATGCGTGTTTCTCAGCCGGGGACGAGCTTTTGGGCGTGACTAAAACATCCCCGTGGGCGAACCAGAGGCGTTGGGCATGTTTGGCAATGGTCGGGACAAATTTCGATGCGTGCTCAGAACATCCTTGCCGGCGTAGCTGCAAGGTCAGGTGTGTTCGGCAGTGTGCAGGATGAAGTTCTAGGAGTGACCACAGCATCCCAGTAGGCATGGCAGCGCGTTTGACTGTTTGCGGCAGGAAGTACTAGTGGAGACCGGAACATACATGCGGGCTTGGTAGATGCATACAGCTAGGTACAAAACATAACAACATATCCTTGGATTTCAAAAACTAGCCGTTATGTTGTCCTTTAGTAGTTAGCTTGAGGCAGGCTTTAGGCTTGATATGGGTGTCCAAAGATCAATCAAAGTGTTATTCAGGCTTTTCATCTTCACCCTCAATTTCTTGATCTTCAAGAATCCCTACGGCCGTGGCAGAGGCTTCATGCGTGTTTGTCAACCAAGGACGAACTTTTGGGGGATTCACTAGTGGAGACCGGAACGTTCGTGCGGGCTTGGCAGAGGCATACAGCTAGGTACAATACATAACAACATATCTTTGAATTTCAAAAGATCAATTAAAGAGTTATTTGGGATTTTCATCTTCACCCTCAATCTCTTCATCTTCAACAATCCTGACGACTGTGCTAGAGGCTTCATGCGTGTTTGTCAGTCTGAGGATAAACTTCTAGGTGTCACCAAAACATCCCCGTGCACGAACTAGAGGCATTGGGCACGTTTGGCTATGCTTGGGAAAAACTTCTAGGAGTGCCCAGAACATCCTTATCGGCATGGCAGCAGGGTCATATGTGTTCGGCAATCTGCAGGATGAAGTTCTAGGAGTGACCACAGCATCTCAGTGGGCATGGCATCGCGTTGGATTGTGTGCGGTAGGAACTTCTAGCAGAGGCCGAAACATACGTGCGGGCCTAACAGAGGCATGCAGCTAGGTACAACACATAACAGCATATCTTTGAATTTCAAAAACTAGCTGTTATTCATGCGTGTTTGTCAGTCCGAGGACTAACATCTAGGTGTGATCGTAACATCCCCATGGGGGTACCGGTGGCATTGGGCACATTCGACAATGCTTGGGACAAACTTCGAGGTCTTCCTAGAACAACCTTGTGGGCGCAGCTGTGGGGTTAGGTGTGTTCGGCAGTGTACAGGAAGAAGTTCCGAAAGCGACCAAAACATCCCAGTGGACGCGGCAACATGTGCGCCAATGTGTGGTAGGAACTACCAGTAGAGACCGAACATACACGCGGCCGCGGCAGAGGCATACAGCTAGGTACAACATATAAAAGCACTATCTTTCAATTTCAAAAACTAGCTGTTATTTTGTCCTTTAGTAGTTAGTTAGAAATGAGCTTTGCGCTTGATATGGGTGCCCAAAGATCAATTAAGGAGTTATTGGCGCTTTTAATATTCACGCTCAATCTATTCATCTTCAAGAATCACCATGGTCACGGCAGAGGCTTTATGCGTGTTTGTTAGTCCGAGGATGAACTTCTGGGTATGACCGAAACGTACCCATGGGCACACCAAAGGCATTGGGCACATTTGGCAATACTTGTGAGAAACTTCGTGGTGTGGCCAGAGCATCCTTGTGGGCGTGGCTGCGGGGTAAGGTGTGTTCAGCAATGTGTACGACGAAGTTCCAAAAGCGATCCAAACATCCCAGTGGGCATAGCAGCGCGTTCGATAGTGTGCGGTAGGAACTACCAGTAGAGACTGGAACACACACGCAGGCACGACAGAGGCACACACCTAGGTACAACACATAACACCATATCTTTAAATTTCAAAAACTAGTTGTTATTTTGTCCTCTAGTAGTTAGCTTGAATTGGGCTTTGGGCATGATATGGGTGTCCAAAGATCTGTCAAAGAGTTATTGGGGCTTTTCATCTTCACCCTCAATCTCTTCATCTTCAAGAATCGCCACGGCCATGGCAGAGGCTTCATGTACGTTTGTCCATCTAGGGACAAACTTCTGGGTGTGACTGAAACATCCCCATGGGTGCACCGGACGCATTGGTCACGTTCGGCAATACTTAGGACAAACTTTGAGGTGTGGTCAGAACATCCTTGTGGGCACGACTGCGGGGTCAGGTGTGTTCGTCAGGGTACAGGGCGAAGTCCTGAAAGCGGCAAGAGCATCCTAATGGGCGTAGCAGTGCATTCGTTAATGTGATGTAGGAACTACTGGTACATACCGAAAATTACGCGTGGGCACGGCAGATGCATTCAACTAGGTAAAAAAAGTGACAACATATTTTTCAATTTCAAAAATGAGCTATTATTTTGTCCTTTAGTAGTTAGCTAGAAATGGGCTTTGCACTTTATATGAGTGCCTAAAGATCAATGAAGGAGTTTTTGGGGGTTTTCATTGTCACCCTCAACCTCTTCATCTTGAAGAATCGCCATGGTCGTGGCAGAGGCTTGATGCGCATTTGTCAATCCGAGGACAAACTTCAGGGTGTGACCGGAACATCCCCATGAGCACACCAGAGGCATTGGGCACGTTCGGCAATAATTGGGACAAACTGCGGGGTGTGGCCAGAACATCCTTGTGGGCACGGTTGCACAATCAGGGGTGTTCGGGAGTGTGCTGGATGAAGTTCTGAAAGCGACCAAAACATCTCAATGGGCATGGCAGCGTGTACAACAATGCGCGGTAGGAACTACCAATAGAGACTGGAAAATACACACGGGCACAGCAGAGGCGTACAGCTAGGTAAAACACATAAAAACATATCTTTCAATTTGAAAAATGTGTCATTATTTTTCCCTTTAGTAGTTAGCTAAAAATCGGCTTTGCGCTTGATATGGGCTGTCTAAAGATCAATCAAAGAGTTATTGGGGGTTTTCATCTTCACCCTCAATCTCTTCATCTTCAAGAATCCTGATGGCCGTGGCAGAGGCTTCATGCGTGTGTGTCAGTCCGGGGACGAACTTTTAGGTGTGACCAAAACATCCCCATGGGCGAGACAGAGGCATTGCGCATGTTTGGCAATGCTTTGGACAAACTTTGGGGAGTGCCCAGAACATCCTTGTCGGCGCTGGTGCAAGGTTAGGTGGCTTCGGTAGTGTGCAGGATGAAGTTTCGGGAGCGACCACAGCATTCCAGTGGGCGTGGCAGCGCATTCGACTGTGTACGGTAGGAACAACTAGTGGAGACCAGAACATACATGTGAGCCTGGCAGATGCATACAACTAGGTACAACACATAACAGCATATCTTTCAATTTCAAAAGCTAGCTGTTATTTTGTCCTGTAGTAGTTAGCTTGAAATGAGCTTTGGGCTTTATATAGGTGTTCAAAGTTCAATCAATGAGTTATTTGGGCTTTTCATCTTCACCCTTAATCTCTACATCTTCGAGAATCCTGACATCGGGGTATAGCTGAGGCTTCACGCGTGTACGTCGGTGTGGGGACGAACTTCTGGGTGTGACCAAAACAACCTCGTGGGCAAACCAGAGGCATTGGGTAAGTTTGGCAACACTTGCAATGAACTTTGGGGAGTGCCTAGAACATCCTTGTCGGCGCTGCAGCAGGGTCAGGTGTGCTCGACAGTGCGCAGGACGAAGTTCTGGGATTGACCACAGCATCCCAGTAGGCGTGGCAGTGCATTCAACTATGTGCGATAGGAACTACCAGTGGAGAACGGAAAATACACGCAAGCACGAGAGAGTCATACAACTAGGTACAACACATAACAGCATATCTTTCAATTTCAAAAACTAGCTGTTATTTGGTCCTATAATAGTTAACTTGAAATGGGCTTGTGACTTGATATAGGTGTCCAAAGGCCAATCAAAGAGTTATTTGGGCCTGTTATCTTCACCATCAATCTCTTCATCTTCAAAAATCTTGTTGGTTATGGCAGAGGCTTCATGCGCGTTTCTCAGTCCGAGGACGAACTTCAGGGTGTGACCAATACATCCCCGTGGTCGAACAAGAGGTATTGGGCACGTTTGGCAATGCTTGGGACAAACATCGGGGAGTGCACAAAACATCCTTGTCAACGTGGGTGCAAGGTCAGGTGTGTTCGCTGTGCGCAGCACGGAGTTCTGGGAGTGACCACAGCATCCCAGTGGCCGTGGCAGCGCGTTCCACTATGTGCGGCAGAAACTATTAAAGATGAAGAGATTGAGGGTGAAGATGAAAAAGCCCAAATTCAAGCTACTACTAAAGGACGAAATAACGGCTAGTTTTTTAAATTGAAAGATATGTTGTTATGTGTTGTACCTAACTGTTAGAAAAGTAAAGTAAGCTTGTACCTAGCCGTTAGGATGTTGTATATATAAACCCAAGATGTGTAAATATTTTGAGATAGAATTAAAAAGCTATTCATTTTTCTCTCTTCATGCATTTTCTCTCTACTTGCATTTTTACTTGGTTTATGTTTAATCTTTGAAATTGTGAGCTAAACACATTCAGATTCTATTTATCAACATGGTATCAGAGCAAGGTTGCATCTAGAGAGTTCATTTCATCATCTCTCTTTTATTTTTACTCTCTCTTGGTTGTGTGATCAATCTCCATTGTGCAAGGCCAGGTTGCTGAAATTAAAATGGCAGCACAAGTGGGAAGTAGTTCTGCCAAGAGAGAGAATTTTTTCAATGTTGATTCCGACTACAAAATCACCACTAAGCTTACTACCTTTCCTCTAAATGGAAGGAATTACTCTACATGGGTGACGAATGCGACAAGGGCCTTACTGGGCATGAGAGTTCTGGGATTTGTTGATGGAGAAATTAATCAACCTAAGGTGGGAGATAAAGAATATGCTGAATGGAGATATGTTGATAATCTTGTCATTACTTGGATTATCAACTC
The DNA here is from genome assembly GCA_019650275.1 of Xylocarpus granatum. Taxonomy (NCBI): domain Eukaryota; kingdom Viridiplantae; phylum Streptophyta; class Magnoliopsida; order Sapindales; family Meliaceae; genus Xylocarpus; species Xylocarpus granatum. Next base: position 34,259 of record BNST01000733.1, read on the forward strand.
CATTGATCAATCCTTGGTTGGTGCCTTCAACAAAGCCAAAACTGCCAAAGACCTTTGGAATGCACTTGCTAGAAGGTTCGAAAATCAAGGAAATCTCTTAAAAGTCTATGAGTTGAGGGAAATCATCACAAATGCCAAGATGAATGGGAGCGATTTCCTTTCCTACTCCAACAAAATCAAGGAAGCATGGGATGAATTGGAGTGTTTGAGGCCGATTACTACCAATGAGGAAGAATTGGAGAAAAGGGCCAATGAAGATCTTGTTTGTTTCCTCTTGGCAGGATTGGGGCCTAGTTTTGGGGACCTTAGGAATCAAATTCTAAGGAATAAGGAGATGCCACCATATGATGATGTGGTGAATATTGTGGATAGGGAATTGATGGCTAGAGAAGCGTTTGATAGAGATGAGCCTAAAATTGAGAAAGGTGCATTTGCGGAGGCAAAAGAAGTAGCAATGGTAACACAAGGGTTGAAAGAAAGCAAAACCATCAAATGTGAAAGATGTGGAAGACTAGGACACATCAAAAGAAATTGTAGGTTTTGTGATCATTGTGGAAAGTTTGGGCATAACAAGGATAAATGTTTTGAGCTTCATCCTCACTTGAAGAAGGAGAATAAAGCCAAAATTTCAGAAGAATTAAACCACAAATCAGAGGCAAACTTGTCCACAAATCTCATTGAGCAATTTGCAAAGTTCCTTCAATGTCAAAGGCCAAACGCCTCTCAAGGTTTGATCTCTAATTTATCTTTAAATATTGATCCTTGGGTTATAGACTTGGGTGCTACAAATCACATGTTTAGAAGTAAAAATTTAGCTTCTAAAATTGAGTCTATAGGAAAGGACAAAAGGGTGAGTATAGCTAATGGAAAAGATATACCAATTAGTGGTTTAGGACACTTGAATATTCTGTCTAAGCATACTAAAGGTCTTTATATGCCATGTTTTTCTTCAAATTTGTTGTCCGTAAGTAGAATTACTAAAGATTTAGATTGTTATGTTATATTTGAACCTAATAAAGTAACATTTCAGGACATCAAGACCGGACAATTGATTGGTGAGGGAAGAGAGAAAAATGGGCTGTATGTTTTGGAAGATTCAAGCAAAGCCTTTAAAGTAGATAGCAGCAAAATCCAAGAACTTTGGCACGCTAGATTAGGGCATCCTCCTAGTCATATTTTACAAAAATTAGTTCCTAACTTGAAATTTGATAAGATCAAAGATTGTAGTTCTTGTATTTTAGGAAAACAAACTAAGATACCTTTTGTACAATCTCATCATGAATATAATGATTTATTTGCTTTGGTACATTCTGATTTGTGGACTTCTCCCACTCTATCTCATAAGGGCTTCAAATATTTTGTAACTTTTATAGATCAAAATCAGTTACATGATTTATCTTATTAAAAGAAATCTGAGGTTTTTGGTTGTTTCAGAGAGTTTGTAATATTGATTGAAAACCAATTTGATAAGAAAGTTAAGGTGTTGAGAACTGATAATGGAGGAGAGTATGTGAACAACTTGTTTAAAGAGTTTTTAGTTAGTAAAGGAATTGTTCATCAAACTACTTGTCCTTACACTCCAGAACAAAATGGAGTGGCTGAACGTAAGAATAGGCATATTTTAGAGGTGGCAAGAACTATGATGTTCTATCACAATGTACCTAGAGAGTTTTGGGGGGAAGCTATTCTCACAGCGACACATCTTATTAACCGAACACCATCCATGGTACTGAAAGGAAAGACACCAATTGAGATTGCTTATAGTACCCAGCCAAACTTGTCCTATCTTAGAATTTTTGGATGTGTATGTTATGTACATATGCCAAGTCATTCAAGAGATAAATTAAGTGAAAGAAGCATTAAATGCATCTTTTTAGGTTATTGTGTAGATACTAAGGGTTATAGGTGCTATAATCCCTTAACTAAGAACAAGTATATTTCTAGAAATGTTACTTTCGTAGAAAATGACTCATATTTTCATAGCAATGGTAATGGAAAAGGTGAAGTTGATGATCCACTTCCTTTAGCCATAATACACAAGTATATACCACTATCTAGTGACGTACTAGGCAACCATGACCAACACTTGAGTAGTGATAACATAGAATCACAAGATCAAGAGTCTAATGAGGGTGAAACCAGCAATGAAAGTCTAGATGCACATTCACCTAGTGAAGTAAGTGAAGATTTACAGTTATCGTCCAGTAGACTTAGAGACGAGGGAGAGCAAAATGAAATACATAGGGATGAACATTCGAATGTTCAAATAGAATCACTATCTAGTAACCAAGATGGGCCATCTATTAGTATACGAAGTGAGGGGGAGCATGTTGCACCTATGCAAGGCCCAAATCCCCCACTTAGGAGATCTCAAAGAATTCGACAATCTTCATCGGATTGGATGAAGAAAAGAGTGTTTTTCCATGGTAACAAAGTAATCGCACACCCTCTTGACCACTACTACACCTTAGGAAATGTAAAAGAGAGTTTTAGAGCCTTTTTAACTAAAGTAGACACCATTAAAGATCCTAATAACTTTAAGGAAGCTAGGGAATTATCAGTTTGGAGACAAGCCATGCAAGAGGAATTGGATGCTTTAGTTAAAAATAATACATGGGAATTAGTACCTTTACCTTTGGGAAAGAAGGTTGTAGGATGCAAATGGGTGTATAAGACTAAGTTAAATAGTGATGGAACCTTGGACAAACATAAGGCTAGGTTAGTGGCCAAAGGCTTCACTCAAACCTACGGCTTAGACTATACAGAAACTTTTGCACCAGTTGCAAAAATGAACACCATTAGGGTGCTTCTCTCCTTAGCGGCTAATTATAATTGGGATTTACATCAAATGGATGTAAAGAATGCTTTCTTGCAAGGAGAGTTAGAGGAAGAGGTTTACATGAGTTTACCTCAAGGATATGATGTTATGGTTCCAAATACACATGTTTGCAAATTGAAGAAAGCCATATATGGATTAAAGCAATCACCAAGAGCATGGTATAATAAGTTGCATAATGCATTGTGTTCTCAAAATTTTAAAGTGAGTGATGCTGATCATTCCTTATTTATTAAGCACTCAAGTGAGGGATCTACCATTGTTCTTATTTATGTGGATGATATTATCATCACCGGTTGTGACATTAATGGCATTAAGAGCATTAAAACATATTTGAAGTCTGCATTTGATGTTAAAGATTTGGGAAACTTACGATATTTTCTAGGTATAGAAATCGCTTATTCCAATGAAGGGCTATTTCTATCCCAAAGAAAATATGTTCTTGATTTGTTAAGTGAGACAGGAAAACTTGGAGCAAAGCCAGCTGTGACACCTATGGAGGCACTAAGAAGGAAGAAAGAGGATAACAAGCATGAAAACGAACATGACAAGGAGGAGCCATACAAGGACATCAAGCTTTATCAAAGACTTGTAGGTAAGCTTATATATTTAACTATTACACGACCTGATATTGTTTTTTCTGTGCAACAGGTAAGTCAACACATGTCATGCCCAAAGAATATACACATGGAAATGGTGAATAGAATTTTAAGGTACATAAAACAAGCACCGGGGCAAGGAATCTTGATGAGAAGAAATGGCCACCACAAGATATGTGCTTACACAGATGCGGATTGGGCCGGTAACTTCGAGGACAGAAGATCAACCACTGGTTATTGCACATTCGTGGGAGGTAATTTGGTGACTTGGAAAAGCAAGAAGCAAAGTGTAGTTGCAAGATCGAGTGCAGAAGCTGAATATAGAGCTATGGCATCTACTACGAGTGAATTGGTTTGGATAAAATCATTAGTGGAAGACTTAGGATTTTCAGTTGAAACACCTATGGACATGTACTGTGATAACAAGGCAGCAACACACATTGCATCTAATCCAGTGTTCCATGAGAGGACCAAGCACATCGAAGTTGATTGTCACTTCACAAGAGAAAAGTACTTGAGCAAAGTGATCAACATGCCTTATGTGAAGAGTGAAGATCAACTTGCGGATATATTCACCAAACCATGTACTCATCAACAACTTCTTAAGGTGAGTTCCAAGTTGAACTTATTCAATTTGTACAAGTCCAACTTGAGGGGGAGTGTTAAAGATGAAGAGATTGAGGGTGAAGATGAAAAGCCCAAATAACTCTTTGGATTGATCTATGGATACCCATATCAAGCCCAAAGCCCAATTCAAGCTAACTACTAAAGGACGAAATAACGGCTAGTTTTTTAAATTGAAAGATATGCTGTTATGTGTTGTACCTAGCTGTTAGAAAAGTAAAGTAAGCTTGTACCTAGCCGTTAGGATGTTGTATATATAAACCCAAGATGTGTAAATATTTTGAGATAGAATAAAAAGCTATTCATTTTTCTCTCTTCATGCATTTTCTCTCTACTTGCATTTTTACTTGGTTTATGTTTAATCTTTGAAATTGTGAGCTAAACACATTCAGATTCTATTATCAACAGAAACTACTAGTGGAGACCGCAACATACGTGCAAGCTTGTGAGAGGCATATAGCTAGGTACAACACATATAAAGTATATCTTTCAATTCAAAAACTAGCTGTTATTTTGTCCCGTAGTACTTAGCTTCAAATAGGCTTTGGGCTTGGTATGGGTGTTCAAAGAGTCAGATTAAAGAGTTATTCTGGCTTTTCATCATCACCGTCAATCTCTTCACCTTCAAGTATCCCAATGGCCGTGGCAGAGGCTGCATGCGTGTTTGTCAGTCCGAGGATGAACTTCTGGGTGGGCAAACTAGAGGCATTGGGCATGTTTGCCAATGCTTGGGACAAACATCGGGCAGTGCCCAAAACATCCTTGTCGTGTAGCAGCAGGGTCAGGTGTGTTCGGAAATGTGCAGGACGACATTCTGGGGGCAACCACAGCATCCCAATGGGCGTGCCAGCGCATTCGACTGTGTGCCGGGCAGGAACTACTGATGGAGACCGGAAAATACACGTGGGCACGGCAGAGGCATACAGGTAGGTAAAACACATAATAACATATCTTTCAATTTCAAAAAATGAGCCATTATTTTGTCCTTTAAATAGTAGCTAGAAATGGGATTTGCGCTTGATATGGGTGTCTAAAGATCAATGAAGGTGTTTTTGGGGGTTTTCATCTTCACCCTCAATCTCTTCATCTTCAAGTATCCCCACGGCCATGGCAGAGGCTTCATGCATGTTCGTCAGTTCAAGGACGAACTTCTAGGTGTGATCGAAACATCCCCATGGGCACCAGAGGCATTTTGCACGTTCGGCAATGCTTGGGACAAACTTCGAGGTGTGGCCAGAACATCCCTGTGGGCACGACTGCAGGGTCAGGCCTGTTCGGTAGTGTGTAGGACGAAGTTCTGAAAGCAACCCAGAACATCCCACTGCGGTAGGAACTACCAGTAGGGACTGAAAAATACACGTGCGCATGGCAGAGGCATGCAGCTAGGTAAAACAAATAACAACATATCTTTCAATTTAAAATACGATCCGTTATTTTGTCCATTACTAGTTAGCTAGAAATGGGCTTTGCGCTTGATATGGGTGTCTAAAGATCAATCAAGGAGTTTTTTGGGGGTTTTCATCGACACCCTCTATCTCCTCATCTTCAAGAATCCCCACGTCCGTGGCCAAGGCTTCATGCTTCTTTGTCAGTCCAAGGACGAACTTCTAGGCGTGATCGTAACATCCCCATGGGGGCACCGAAGGCATTGGTTGTGCTCGGCAATGCTTGGCATAAACTTAAAGGTGTGCCCAAAACATCCTTGTGGGCCCGGCTGTGGGGTCAGGTGTGTTCAGTAGTGTGTAGAACGAAGTTTCGAAAGCGACCGGAACATCCTAGTGGGCATAGCAGCGTGTTCAACAATGTGTGGTAGGAACTGCCAGTAGAGACCATACCGTGCATGCGGGCGTGGCAGAGGCATACAGCTAGGCACAACACATAACAATATATCTTTAAATTTCAAAAACTAGCTGTTGTTTTGTCCTCTAGTAGTTAGCTAGAAATGGGCTTTGCGCTTGATATGGGTGTCTAAAGGTGAATCAAAAAGTTATTGGGGGTTTTCATCTTCACCCTCAATCTCTTCATCTTCAAGAATCTCCACGGCCGTGGCAAAGGCTTCATGCGTGTTTGTCAGTCCAAGTATGTACTTCTACGTGTGATCGGAACATCCCTGCGGGAGCACCAGAGGCATTTGGCGCGGTTGCAGGGTCAGGTGTGTTTGGCAGTGTGCAAGACGAAGTTCCGAAAGCAGCCAGAACATCCCGGTGGGCGTTGCAGCGCATTTGACAGTGTGTGATAGGAACTGCCAGTCGAGATTGGACCGTACATGCGGGCATGGCAGAGGCATACAGCTAGGTACAACACGTAATAGCATATCTTCAAATTCAAAAATTAGTTGTTATTTTGTCCTTTAGTAGTTAACTTGAAATGGGCTTTGGGCTTGATATGGATGTCTAAAGATTAATCAAAGAGTTATTCGGGCTTTTCATCTTCACCCTCAATGTCTTCATCTCAAGAATCCCTACGGCCGTGGCAAAGGCTTCATGCATAGTCGTCATCCCGGGGACCAACTTTTGTGTCTGATCGAAAAATCCCAGTGGGAAACCAGAGGCGTTGGGCACGTTCAGCAATGCTTAGGGACAAACTTTAGGGTGTGGCCAAAACATCGTTGTGGGCATGGCTGCAGGGTCAGGTGTGTTCGCCAGTGTGCAGGACGAAGTTCCGAAAGCAACCAGAACATCCCACTGGGCTACAGTGCAGGCAACAATGTGCGGTAGAACTACTAGTTGAGACCAGACCGTACATGCAGGAACGGCAGAGGCATACAGCTAGGTACAACACATAGCAACATATCTTTAAATTTCAAAAACTAGCTATTATTTTGTCCTTTAGTTGTTAGCTTGAAATGGGTTTTGGGCATGATATAGGTGTCCAGAGATCAATCAAAGAGTTACTGTAGCTTTTCATCTTCACCCTCAATCTCTTCATCTTCAAGTATCCCTATGGCTGTGGCAGAGGCTTCATGTGCATTTGTCAGTTTGGGGATGAACTTTTGGGTGTGACCGGAACATCCCCATGGTCGTACTGGAGGCATTGGGCACGTTTGGCAATGCTTGGGACAAACTTCAAGGTGTGGCCAGAACATCCTTGTGAGCATGGCTGTAGGGTCAAGTGTGTTCGGCAGTGTGCAGGGAGAAGTTCCAAAAGCGACCAGAGCATCTCAGTGGGCATAGCAGCGCGTTCGACAATGTGCGGTAGGAACTACCAATAGAGACCGAAACATGCACGTCGGGCACGACAGAGGCATACAGCTAGTTACATCACATAACAGCATATCTTTAAATTTCAAAAACTAGCTGTTATTTTGTCCTTTAGTAGTTAGCTTGAAATGGGCTTTGGGCTAGATATAGGTGTCCAAATATCAATCAAAGAGTTATTTAGGATTTTCATCTTCACCCTCAATCTCTTCATCTCCAAGAATCCCCACGGCTGTGGCAGAGGCTTCATGTGTGTTTGTCAACCCGGGGATGAACTTCTGTGTGTGATCAAAACATCCCCATGGGCACACCGGAGGCATTGGGCACGTTCGGCAATGCTTGGGACAAACTTCGATGTGTGGCTAGAACATCTTGTGGCTGTGGTTGTGTGGTCAGGTGTGTTTGGCAGTGTGCAGGACAAAGTTCCGAAAACGACCAGAATATCCCATGGGCGTGACACACGTGCGACAATGTGTGGTAGGAACTACTAGTAAAGACCGAAAAATACACGCGGGCATGACTGAGGCATACAGCTAGATTAAACACATAACATCATATCTTTCAATTTCAAAAACAAGCTGTTAGTTTGGTCTTTACTAGTCGGCAAGAAATGGGCTTTGTGCTTGATATGGGTGTCTAAAGTTCAATCAAAGAGTTATTGGGGCTTTTCATCTTTACGCTCAATCTATTCATCTTCAAGAATCCCCACGGTCATCATAGAGGCTTCATGCACGTTTGTCAGTCCGAGGGCGAACTTGTCGGTGTGATTGAAACATCCCCATAGGGCGCACCAGAGGCATTGGGCACGTTTCGCAATGCTTGGGACAAGCTTCAGGTGTGGACAGAACATCCTTGTCAAGTTACTAGGTTATGAGTATGAAATAGCATACATGAGCATACATGAGCAGAGTCTTAGGGCCCATGAAGAAGGAATGGTCAGTATACGCCAAGGAGATGTTGGCCATCATCCATGCAGTCAAGGTATGGCGACCTTACCTTCTTGGGTGAAATTCCTGATCATTACAGATCAACAAACCCTTG
>BNST01000734.1:0-22500 GCA_019650275.1 Xylocarpus granatum
ATCAGGGTCAAAAAGAAGAATCTGCCTGCTTGCGATATAAGACTTAAGCCAAAACGCGGTTTGCCAACTTTGTCTTGGATGCCCTTGGGCGGAATAGAAGGAAGTCAGACCATAATCAAGAGGGGGCACTCGCTGTCGTAAAGTAGACGTGGGCAAGAAAACACGAAAGCAAAGTATGCACTCTAACTCCAGGGTCCCCTGAATCATTGTATTCATCATCAAAGGGCCTCCCTTTCGTGCAGAACCTGGTGGATAGGACAAATAGAGGTTCTCTCCTCCAATGTGGGGTAGGTTCCATAGCCCCAAGACTTCAACAGTGTTCAGGTCCATTATCGACGAATCCAATTTGCTAGGGAAGGCTGGAAGTGAAAACTAACGCTTGCATGTCTCAGAGAGGGAAGTAGAAGTAGCCCCTATCCTGTCCGGAAAAGTCTTCTTTAGTTGTGGTTCTAACCTCCTAGAATGGAGGAAAACAAAAGCTAAAAGTACACCTCTACCTTCCCAGTGGGCGTCTTGCTTGCTATTGCCATTTGGATTTGACCAAACTAGCCTTTCCGACTTCAAACGTATCGGGACTTGCCGACATTGACTAACGGACGGTCCCTCGCAGTTTCAATAGCGTCTGTACAATAGATGTTGTGCCGATTTCGTGCTTCCACTCTACTCTTCCATGAGATTCTTCCTGCCCGGACCCTCTTTTTCTACCTTATGCAACCTATTCCCCACCTCATACAGCACATTCCCCACTTCCCTCATAAATCACGGTGATTCCGCCTACCCTTTCACTACCTTTTCACTACTCAGATTGACCCTCCACTCCCCTTTCTCTTGTTTTCGGTTATCATCAGTCATCTATTCTATCACTGGGGTTCGGGTTCGGTAGTCTAGTGGGTGTAGCTCGCTTCACTCCTCGTCTGATAGGCAGGAAAGGTAACATGGTCTAATTGGATCTCGTCTACTTGAGTATGATCGATGAAATGATGTATAGTAAAGTGTTGCTGCTCGGGACGGAATTGATTGATGTTAGGCGAGGAGATAGACGAAATGTCAAATCGATACGTTCTTCTTTTCTGTGCGCTAGTTGTCATTCGCGGATGCCTTTTGGTATATATAGATTGGATAGATCGACTGCTCGGAACGATAGCCAATAGCTCTTCCCGCTCGGTGAGTAGCTTAGCACTTGGTCTCCTTCGTTGACTATTATTTGAATATGATCTCTAGACTTCTTGTTTTCACTAGCTAGTATGAGATTGAGGGGTGAGACCCAAACCCAAAGGAAGATAAGGCGCCTTTCCAGAGGTTAAGCTATCTTCCTATATATGGATTGCTGCTGTCTGCTGTTAGTTCTTTTCTTGCCAGAGGGAGGAGCGTCAGGGCTATCATGCCTGTAGTTTCTCTTTTGAGAGCTCTATGTTGTTAGTGTAAGCATAAAATACTAAAACATGCTTTAAAAACTGAAAATTTAAATTGCGGAAGCCATGGATAACCAACCTCTCGCCATTGCTTTTCTTCACGTTTTTGAGTGTTGCCAAAGCCTTCTAAGCTCTCTAAATCCTCTCAAGATGGTGTTTAACAAGAATTTCGAGCTTAGGGACCTTTGCAAAGCAAAACACCTCCCAATTTATAGAATTCTTCCCATCAAAGAATTCTCACACTTAATGGAGGTATTATGGCTACTCAATGCTGCAGTTTCATATTTTAAATTTGAATTCAAGAGTTACAAAACATAATGGAGAGTTAAGGGCCATAATTTGGATGTTACAAATCATTTCTTAATGAATTTGATTGTTACAAATCAAAATTTGTAACTTACAGTTAGAAGAGTTTCGTGAATGTAATGTACCTAAATGGAGGGATAGACGGGATTACCAAGTGGAATGGCCTCGGAGTGCCCCAGCTTCGAGCACTAATATCAACGAGGATGTGTTCTACCTATTTATCTGCCGAAGAACGCAGTAGCTTTCTCTTTCAAGAATGGGTGGCCAGGGGTTGGGTTCTTTCTGAATGGTTCGCTTAAGGAGAAGGAGTTCTTTCTGGCACTCCGGTAGCGGATTCCTTTATATAAGGATTTACTTACGAATCGAGTCGATGCGTCATTGCCTGGGCCTAGCAAGGCAGGTTCTTCGGAAACGAGATCAATAGGAGGATCGGACCCGGAATCAAGGAATTGGCTCAATGGATCGAGATAATGGGGAATAGCTTGCCCTTTCTCTTGTTCGGATACAGCTACTGCGGATTGAGAGGCATCGGACCTAGTTGAATGTTCTTACCCGCAGGTAGAGGTTTCAGAGATTGCTTTAGATCTTGGAGTTTCATGGCTTGCTCCCCTCGGTAGCCACACAGGAGCAAGAGACCTGGGGGGATAAGTACTGGTTGGGAGGTCATCCCTGGTGGTTCAGTCCGACTGGCAAGAGCCTCTATGGATTCGAATCCAAATTCTTTCAATTTGACCATTGAACCGGTTGGAAGAGATGAAAGAAGTGTGACATTGTTGAATGTGTGAATCAGTAGCTGCAGAGTTGCTGATATAGATAACAGAGTTAGTTGCATACATGAAATTAATGCTGGAAGTTTAAAACTTATCTTATCTTTAAATTTTATCTTTGATTTAGGCTTATCACTTATCTTTATTATGTTTCAACTCTATATAAAGAGCAATACAATGAATAAAAATTTAAGAGAGATTTTCAAAAAATAATATCTTTTTCTTTTTTTTCTTTGCCACAATACTAAACAACAACAGACATGACCGCCCGCACCTGTTTATTCTCCTGAGCCGATAGATGAAGATGGGATGGTCAGACTTCTACTGTCTCGAAGGTTCCGATAGAAAGAATGATTGCTTGAATCCCGGGACATCTACTCGCGAAATAACCCCGGTCCGAACCCTCTCAGCTCCTTCCTAAAGAAGTGCATTAATGATCGATCAACGGAGGGAGAGGAATATCAGAATTGGGACGCCTGAACTCGGTGTCTCAGGTTCCATTGGTTGGTAGGTCTTCACTTCCGGATCAAGTTCTGGACTAGAGTGCGACCAGGGATAGGTTACAAGCAAGGGTCAATGGACGGATCTCTTAGATAAAGATTTTGATCCGAGGAAGACGTGCCGCTACCGAGTCCTACCCGAGCTCACTATGAGAGGGACTTGAATGATCTGGTCCTGAGCCATCCTCGCTTCGCCACCTTTCTCTCATTGCCTAGATGCACAGCGGGATTCATGAAGAATAAAAAAAGGGAAATTTTTCGAAAATAGCCTTATTTTTATCCCTCTTTTATATTTATGACCAAACCCTAATTTATTCTTACCAAACTAACCACTTTAGACCATTTTGCCGCCAAACCTTCAGGTCTGCTGATAGCTGATCGACCCGACCCACAACTTCACGTTCTATGCGCTGCATGTCATCGCGAATGCCACGCTCTATTCTATCGACATCATCTCGTATGTACATGATGTCCTGCCGCATGTAGTGGACCTCTGAATCTAAGGAGTTGAACCGATCTTCAACAAATCTTCTAAACTCCTCGTGATCGTATGCTGGTCCGGCGGGGGGAATAATGAAATGGAGGCGGCGATGATGGGGACACCGGTGATGATGACCTGACCGGATATTGTGCGGGTATTGGTGATGGATGATGCCCAAAACCTGCCGAGTGATGGGACATGACTGGCGAACGATGATGCGATGTAGGTGCGGAATGATGTGAGGCAGCTCCTGAGTGATGTGAGGCTGCTCCTGAGTGATGTGAGGCTGCCGGCGAATGATGAGACCTCGCAGGAGAAGACTGACGTTGAAACGCTGCTGGTGAATGATGAGACCTCGCAGGAGAAGACTGACGCTGAAACATAGGAAAAACAGATGTTAGACAAATATACAAGGTATAACACTTATTATCAAAACATCAACACAACTGTGAAGCGTACCTGCACATAACTCGGTATCGTTAGCACGTTACCCCCGTACGCACCTTGTGGTTGAATGATCTCCATCAATTCAACCACATGAGGCAATACCAGCTCCACACCATCAGGCTGTAGCGAAGGAAGTACGTGAAGCGTCTCCGCTGCAAACAAATACCGTTGCAACATCGCAACGGTCAAATTCCGCTTCACGTTCTTCCAGCGGATGATGCGCGGGACGCCATCACGTACAATAGAAGCAAACCTCTGCTGCAGGCTAGGAATACTCTCGTAAATCCACACCTGCATGACAGAAGTTATGGCATTAGAAAACCGAAAACACCTTAAACAAACACATTTAGTTTGTAATTGTTTACCTGAAATGCAATCGCCATCCCACTGATATTATATTTGCCCTTAAATTGCCGTCCACTAGCTGCCAATCGTGCAGCAGTGCTCCTGTATTTACCGTGCTGGATCGCAATGGATCGCCGCAAAGACTGCATGACGTATAGATGGGCGGCAGATCCCCATGGGTATCTATTAAACTCGTCTAAATCCTCTAAAATGTCTAATACCCACAAATCGGCAGGTGATCTACCGTCCCTCCCAAATAAAAACCTCTCAACTAAGTAAAAAAGGGATAATCTAACAACATCTACATCCGAAAGAGATGAAAAATCTAATACATCAAATACTAAATCTAGATCGTCTAGGGTGATGACATCTCTATCCCCAAAGATCATATCCCTAAGACGAGAACTATCCTCCAAATGTAAATTAGGAAAATGCCCACACCTAAGTCCGGTTATCAACCCAAACTCAACCCGTGAAAACCTAACCATCTGGCTACCAACTAAAAACCACATCTCGTTTGGGTCACCTACATCTATCTCATACAACATCATATAATGAATTAAAATAGGTGAATGGTGTAAACTATCTATGTCTAACAAATGGCCTAAACAAGTTTGCCTAAACATACCTAATTGTGTCTCACTTAATTTACCTCGTATTTGGTCTATCACCGCAAATCTCGCCAAACAACACGTCTCTGCGTGAAAATGCTCATCTATCGGAATCCTCAAACGATGTTGAGTTGCCATTTCTACCTGCACAGATTTAAAATAAATTATAAAAATAATTAATAAAATATCAAATTAATTTATAAAAATATATAATAAAAACAAATTTATTAAAATATCAACATAAATCATAAATTTAAATTTAATATTATTATTTATTAAACAATAAATAATAATATTATTATATCAATAATATAATATAATATAATATATAATATAACAATATTTATAATATTTTAATAATATAATAAAATGGGCCTTGGGTCCCGCGCGGACCCAGGGCCTTTGGGCTCTGGAGCCGCGCCAAACCCAGGCCCATTTTCGCCCTGGGTCTGCACGGACCCAGGGCCGACTTTTTTCCCCTGGGCGCGTGGATATCACGCGCCCAGAGATTCTCTCTTTCTGGGCGCGTGTATTTCACGCGCCCAGAAACCCCAATCTCGTCCATCTTCTTCCTCCTCCATTTTCTGCATTTCCTCACCCAAACACACCTAAATCGACCTATTTCCTACAATTTTCCCTATCTACACGCCTACTTGTCTAGCATTGTGTCAACATTTTATCAACAACGAAGAAATGAACTACCACAGCAAGTTTAATTTAGTGTTTTAATTATGCCAAATTCTATGAATTGCTTATAAACACACACGGAGAAATTTTATCCAATGTAAGTTAGACTAACCTTTTTTCTTGTTGTTGTTGTATTCTTAACTGTCGGAGACGATGAAATTTAGTCGAAAATCGAAAATTTTAGGTCTACAGAGGAAATGAGAATGAAATGAGAAAAAAAGAGAATAAGTGTAGTCTGTTTTTAGGGTTTGTGTATTAGGGTTTGGGGGCAAAATGGTCTAAAGTGGTTAGTTTGGTAAGAATAAATTAGGGTTGGTCATAAATATAAAGAGGAATAAAAATAAGACTATTTTTAGAAATTTCTCTAGAAGAGGATGCCACTGACGGTTCCGGTGAGGGGGAGAGAGTCAATAGTAAGTTCTGGATCCGCCTCTGGCGCTTCGAAGGCTGCTTCCAATGGGTCAGGGTCTTAGAGAGAATTAAAACAAAGGCCGGGCTTCACCTCTCAACCAACTAAAAAGCATGGGCTGCCGCTATCACTACTAATCAAGGCAGGTAAGGTCTTATCGATATATTCTCCATGCCAACCTAGCACTAGCGAGTGAAATCCAAGGGCATCTACCGCAAAGCATGAGCATAGGAAGCGCCCACACAGGGGTTTGAAGAAGGGGAACATTCTCTATTATGGGTCGGGAGCAACCATGCACTTACCTATTATTTCATATTGATTGGATCGGACAGGCAAAGCCTACTACTACTAGAGTAGGTAGGTCCCCGCTGGAGATGGGAATGGAGCTAAAAACCTCCCGTCTCGATCCGATGCTTGCGATGGGTTCTGAAATCAAAGCAAAGGGAAAGTTATTGCATTACCTGATTCCTGAACGAATATACTGCAACAACTGAACTTCGACAAGCCTTGCCTATTTATTTATCAGTGCAGTAAGTTGCGCGCGAAAGAACGAACACTTCCTAGTCGCTAACGGAGGTGCTCCAAATGGGCTCTCGTAGCGGCCGGGCTCTTATCTATTAGCGAATAACGAACGCTACCTCGCGGGTAGGAGTACCTTTCAAGGCCCCTTTACCCTAGTTTACTTGGGGTCGGACATGCATCAAAGTGGCTCCCCCATCGAAGCAATTGCCAAGTATACCTCAACCATCAGCCTGTCCATCCACCCTGCCCTGCCTGCGGGCCTTCCCTCTCGGAGAAGCTGGAGAAGCAAAACAGAACGGGCCAGTGATCGATCAATCATAAGTCATATCGTTTCGACTTTTTCGGGAAAACCGGTCTTCGGGTATTAGTCACGCTTTACGTGATAGGCAGGCTTGGGCTATGCCGATTCAATATCAGAGAAGTACGAAACGAGTACTCTATATTGAAAGCAAGGAAAGACTACTACTACTACTACTACTACTACTCCATATACGAGACTACTCCTCTTCCTACTCCATTAAGATTCGAAAAGAGAAAGAATCGAATAGAGGGGAAAGAAGAGCTACTATTCCTGCTCCAGCTGCTAGTACCGGCAATAGACCTGTTCCCATTCCTACAGCTGCCTACTCTTATTCCTAAATGAGTACTATATCTGATTTAGATATGATATGCGAGGGAAAAAAGCGCCTATTGCTTGTAGCGATTGCAGTGCCGGAAGAGCCCGGTTGCTGGTCCCGCTGACTTTCTTGCTTTGCGGCTAACGAATGTGGGAACGAGTTCGCTCCTATGGGGGAGACTCCCATCCATCGGGTCTCCAAGCAATGATCACTCAACTTTATCAACTCTACTCGGCATTCGATCATTACTCCCGCTCATTTGGAACAGAGCTTTTTTTCTTCCTTTCGTGTTATTTGGCTAGCTGTCCCTCACTCTGGCGCTTGGTCTATTGGTTGACCTTTTCAGCCGCTGACTTGCCTTTGCTGCCCTCCTATAGCTTACGCTCATACGTTGTTCCGTGTTATAATGCGCTTAGTTACCGTTAGTCCTCGGAAATTCTCGCTTTCTTGGGGCTCTTGCTACTTGCCTTCTAGTGTACCTCCGAAGCCATACTGGGTCTAGCTGACGACCTTATATCTAAAGCGTGTCTGTCGTCGTGGTCTTCGGATAGTATCTTTGCTGGCTAGTCTGATTTCATGTTTCATGTCTACCCAGTGCCTAACCCTATTCTCCAGGTCACCGACATTGCATGTGGAATCTCCGCTACAAAAAGGGGGAGTCCCGCCTTAAACTAAAACTAAGAAGTGTTGACACTCAGGTGGACACTGAGATCGAGTTTTTTTTTCTTTTTTTTGTTGACTTCTGACTGAAAACTTCCTAACCCGGTTGGAAGCCAGCCGGCGGTCGGCTCTATGTATCGTGAGCAGATGGAACTTTGGTGGTTTCGCTTTAAAGATTGGGTAAATACTTTAGTTATGAAAAGGTTTAAGCCGAACAAACCTCGTGGGGCATAGGAAGTTGAGAATGAGATTGCGTTTACACAGGGACTGTGATCGAATCCTCATACAATAGTCGTTTAACTTACTGACCTTAATCAAGCGACATAGCATCCGAGCATTCATTAGATTACCTATCTTTTATGCCTTCTTTCCTGGTGTGAACGAATAAGGGTAAGGGATCATTGACCTTTCTGGGGTCATGAAGACAATCCCTGCGACCACTACTACAGGGTTTCGATCAACCCTTGCTTTTGCTGGTGGTTGTGGATTCACTGAATCAACGGGTAGAACTTTGACTCGATCAATCTCTATTTGACTGATATAGGTATATACTGATACTGATAGGCGTATACTTGAGTGACTCAGGTGAAATGATTAGAGATTCATCAGTAATTTGGCTGATGCTCGTGCTCGACCTACTGAAGAAGACACAGTCCGGGGGCCTTTTCTTTTACCTCCTAACTAGGGATGAGTAGCTGGCCTTTGTTCATTTCACACCCTTGTGTGTAAGATCTAGATATGGGATCATGTTCGCAGAGTGGAAGGGCTTATACAAAAGATTATGGTAGTCGTTATGAAGCATCAGCAGCGGATTCCCCCACAGCGGGTAAATAGCTAGAGTCAGAGCTAACCATACCATCATTTCGAGAGCTAGTAGCCATATATAGTAATCCAGGTTGAAAAAGCGCTAAGGGCATGGCTAGAGGCATCCCCCATAGTCACATTTCATCCAATTGACCGGAGCAAGCATAGGCTAAGGTGGCAGCTTCTCGCCTGGCATTCCTTCCATTTCCCGAGGCACAAAAATCAATAAAGATAGTAAGAGCCTATTGAATTTAGAAAGCCATACACATACACAAAGCAAGCATTAAGAGCAGTAGTCCTGGTTTTTTTAAAGAAAAATATTTTCTTAAACTAGGCATTTATCATCCTCTTTCGTTACTTTAACCACTTGTCATCCTTCTCAACTTCTTCAAATTCTGCAGACTCAAATATAGCACTATTGCTTTTTTCATAAATATAAGATAAAGACCTTGTTCTTTTAACTGGGACATCATCTATATCATCATCAAAGTATTGCGGAATCCCCAATAATTGTGTTTTTATTGACTCCTTCCAGTTTCATAAATAATTGACGTCTTTGCTTATAACAATTTTTTCATTTCGTGGTTGAAAAATTCTATAAGCTTTGGAAAAGTTGCTATATCCAATGAAAACTCCTGGTTCTGCCTTCTTATCAAGTTCGTCTCTTTTTACTTGTGGTACATAAAAAAAAACAAGGACAACCAAAAATTTTTAGATTTTGCAAATTTTGGTTTGTAACCAAACCAGGCTTCATACGAAGTTTTTTTCTGCAAAACTATAGTTGGTAGCCTATTTAGCAAAAAAACTGCAGTGTTTGCAGCTTCTGCCCATAATTTCTTTGGCAACTCCTTCTCATCTCGCATACATCTTGTCATCCCCATAATACTTCGATTTTTTCTCTCACTTACGTCATTCTGTTGTGGAGTGTAAGGTGCTGTGAGTTAATCTCAATACCAACTTCTCTACAAAACTTATCAAAAATATCATTGATGTATTCTTTCCCATTATCTGACCTTATCTTTTGTATCCTGCAGCCACTTTGATTTTCCACCCATGCTTTATATTTCCAAAATATATCAACAACCTCATATTTGAATTTGAGAAAATAAATCCAGCAAAACCTAATATAATCATCAATAAATACAATGTAGTACTTACTACCATTTAATGATGATATTTTCTGAGGTCCTTCAACATCTGTGTGTATCAATTGCAGCTTGCGTGTTGCTCTCCATGTCGTTTGAGAGAAGTGTCTTCTATTTTGTTTGCCATATTGACAAGCCACGCAATCAGCTAACTTGTCTTCCAACAATCCTACACCTTTCACTAAATTATGCTTTTGTACATATAAAAGTCCACCATCATGAAAATGCCCAAGCCTTCTATGCCATAATTCTGCATTACTTACTAGTGCTTGAGAATGATATTTGCTCCTCCTCCATTAGATTTAGAGCAAAGCTTTTTGCTTTCATTCTCACTTTGAATACATCTCTGCCTTTCACATCTTTGATGAAACACCATTTGTCTTCAAATATGACTTTAAAACCCTTTTCAATTAGCTGTCCAACACTTAGTAAATTTTGGTTAATATTAGGCACATATAAAACATCAGTAATATACTTTAAACTTGTTAAACTTTCTATAGTCATAGTTCCTTTGCCCTTGACTGAAATAAATTTACTATTTCCAATTTTTACTTTGGAAATAATGGTTTTGTCGAGCTCTTTAAAGAGCTCTTGATCATTGGTCATGTGATTTGTGCAGCCACTATCAATTAGCCAGGAATCGCTAGAGCTGATATTTGTTGCGAAGCATGTTGCAACAAAAAGTTGGTCTTCTTGCTGTTTTTCAATAGAAACTTTTGTCTCTTCATGTTGTTGTGACTTGCAGATTCGCTCCATGTGTCCAATCTTACCACATTTTCTGCACTTGACATCAAGCCTCCACCAACACTTTCTTTGTGGGTGGTTCGTTTTTTTGCAGTGTGGACAAGGTGGATATATCTCATCCTTGTTTTTGTTGTTATTGCCAGTCTTGTTGCCCTTTTTTTATTGTAGTTCTTTTTATCTTTGCCTCCTTCTGAATTTTTTGCCTTTGCTTTGAAAGAGCACCCTCCATGGATTCTTCTTTTCTCATCATTCTTCTTTGCTCTTGTGCCTGCAACGCATTCACCAATTCTGCCAAGGATATACTTGACAGATCTTTAGATTCTTCTAATGAAGAAATTTTAGACTCATATTTTTCAGGCAAAGTTACGAGAATTTTTTGCACAATTCGTTCATCAGAAAAATGCTTACCAAGCAACCTTATCTTATTCACTATACCCAACAACTTGTTAGAGTAGTCTTTGATGTTTTCTGTCTCCTTCATTTTCAACATTTCAAACTCTCTAATCAAATTGAGTACCTGCATATTTTTGGTTCTTTCGTTGCCTTGGTATTCCTTCTTGAGGTAGTCTCATGTATCCTTTGCTGACTCCAAGCTCATGATCCTTGTAAATATAGTGCTTGAAACTGTAGAGAATAAACATGCTTTAGCTTTGGACTTCTTAGTCTTCCTCTCTTTGTAGACCTTGAGTTGAGTCATAGTAGGATTCTCCGGCAATGGAGGAATATCATAATCTTCCTCTATAGCTTCCCAAAGGTCTAATGCTTCAAGATGGACTATCATTCTAATAGCCCAAACTTGATAGTTATCACCATCAAAAATTGGTGGTGTAACATGAGAGAACATTGTTTCAGTTTCTATCTCTTCTGGGTTTTTTTCTTTTTTTTTCGGTTATTGTGTTTTTGGTTTGTGTTTGGATTCACTCAACGCACAAATCCCTCAAGAACAAATAGGCTCTGATACAAATCTGTTGTTGTTTAGCACAAGAACCAAGCAATATGAACCGACAAAGAAAAAAGAAAGAGAGTAGGAGAAAGTAATTGTTTTCTGAAAGTCTCTATCTAAATTTTTATTTATTGTATTGCTCTTTATATAGAGTTGAAACATAATAAAGAATAAGTAATAAGCCTAAATTAAAGATAATGATAAGCCAAAATTAAAGATAAGATTTAAGTAAATTCTAACAAACTAAGGCACTTTTTCAATAGATGGAGCCAGATGAGCAAATTTATTCCAATCTTGTTGAAATAGAAAGTACTGGAAAGTCAGACAGTGGCATCTAATAAAAAGAAAGAAAAGAAGAAGGAAGAAATTAGTCACAGAAGTAGGACTGAAAGCCTGAGGTTAGGATCGGGCGGACAGACAGACTCAGGGTCTAGCTTTCCTTTCATTTTAGGTTTGGATTCTCGTCGTCTTAGCCTTAGCCAAGTACACCGCGGTTCAGCCATATCCATACTAGGAGTCAGCATTTGTTGCACTTTAATATGTAAAGAGAAGTGGTACGTTATGTTAGAGGCGATCGTCGAAGCCAACAGTAGTGCCGCCTTCATGAGTTGAAAAACCGAGTGGCATAAAGAATCAAGTTAGTTGTCCGTTTAGATTCGATAAACCCGCTACACCCGCACAGCGCTGCCCCGCTTTCAGCTTTGAGTGAGGTCGACGGTTGGCTTTGGCGATTACAGGTCTTGACAAGAAGCAAAAGAGACCTGACATGTGCATGAAGTTCATTGAGATAGATCAGTCCCAGCTTCGTTTCGATCGATTTCTTTCATATATAGTGGGGAAGGGAATGCAAATTCTTAGTTTTGTAAAAAGAAGAATATGAAAAAGCCAAAGGCTAGACTTTTCAAGCCCTTAGACTCTCACTTTACCTGGGACGAAATTGGACTCCTACTTGTTTGCACCTCTTCCTCGTGAACAACAAAAGACTGGAATTCTTGGTTCATGGCTCAACCTCCTCTCTCGATTCCCAATATATATATACTATCCTATCTATTTCTCTATTGTATGGCCTATAGAGAGGAAAACCCTGAGTTGAGTAGTGGACTAAGCTTGGACGTTTTGGAAACGTCGGAACTCTTTTGTCAAAAACTAAAAAATTCTAGATTTCTGTTGTTATAATATAACGAAATCTTTCTTGTTGCCAAGACGCCCACCATCTTCCCTACAACTGAAAAAAAATAGGGAAGACACTCCAATTGTTGACAAAGAAGATAAAAAAAGAAAACAATCGTGGCAAAGAATAGGAATAGAATGGATCTTCCCTTCATGCTTTTTTTACTTTTACGTTGAGAAAGAGATTATTACCTTAGGCATTTTCTCTTGGGTCTCTCGACTCGATGGTTTTTTTTAAAGCGAGTAGGTGGGGGTGAGCTGTTATTCCGATTTTTGCTCTTGGACGATATTTTGTTCTCACTCCGCCGCCGGCTTTTGCACTATGGTTACTTATTTCTTCTTCTCTTACGCAATTCCTGACTAGTCGTAGGTTAGCCTAAGGATCGGAATCAGAGGTTTCAGTGTATCGGGGCTGCTAGGCTCCTTTCTCATGTGAGGGGTTCGCATCCAACTCTTTTCGATACCCGGGCATTGGCAACATCTTCTAACTCGTTAAGCGTAAATAGCCTATATAAATGAGATCACTCTAATCGTCTCCTACTTCTATAAAAAGTTATTAGCCCCCTACTGCCACCTTGTTACGGCTTCGCTAACTCCAGTCAAGCAGAGTAGACCTACCTTACCTGTGTAAGCATAAAATACTAAAACATGCTTTAAAAACTGAAAATTTAAATTGCGGAAGCCATGGATAACCAACCTCTCGCCATTGCTTTTCTTCACGTTTTTGAGTGTTGCCAAAGCCTTCTAAGCTCTCTAAATCCTCTCAAGATGGTGTTTAACAAGAATTTTGAGCTTAGGGACCTTTGTCAAAGCAAAACACCTCCCAATTTATAGAATTCTTCCCATCAAAGAATTCTCACACTTAATGGAGGTATTATGGCTACTCAATGCTGCAGTTTCATATTTTAAATTTGAATTCAAGAGTTACAAAACATAATGGAGAGTTAAGGGCCATAATTTGGATGTTACAAATCATTTCTTAATGAATTTGAATGTTACAAATTCAAAATTTGTAACTTACATTCTCCCACTTGGCCCGCAAACTTCAAATTCTCACATACAAGAAATAACATACATGAATCATGGCGATATATTATCAAAATTGATAACTTCTCTTCCATGTATTACAAATATATGATACTTCTTACTGCAACCTTTTTGTGTTAATCTTAATGAATAAACCCTATGTTTATTATTGGTCCCACATAATGACCTTAACTTAATGAATAAACTTCATGTTTATTCTAGGTCTAATACAAATTTTTGTTTTCTTTTAAATAAATGTGCACACTTTATTAGAAAACAAATAAGTAGAGTTTCATAAATAACAATGAATTTACATATTAGAACCAAGTCCCATATGTATTACATGATCCTTAAACCTTGATGGTGGCATGCCTTTTGTTAAAGGATCTGCAATCATCAATTCAGTGCTGATGTGCTTAATGACCACTTTATTTTCCTTAATACGTTCTCTAATGGCTAAGTACTTAATGTCGATGTGTTTACTTCGACTCCCACTTTTATTATTCTTAGCCAAAAATACAGCAGCTGAATTGTCACAATATATCCTTAATGGCCTAGAAATTGAATCCAAAAGTCTAAGCCCTAGATATGAAACTCTTTAACCAAACTCCATGAGAGGTGGCCTCAAAACACGAAACGAACTCGGCTTCCATAGTGGAAGTAGCAATCAATGATTGCTTAGCACTTCTCCAAGATACAGCTCCGCTAGCTAACATAAAGATGTATCCAGATGTTGATTTTCTTGAATCATCACAGCCAGTGAAGTCAGAATCTGAGTAGCCAACTACTTCCAGATTGTCAGTTCGTCTATACATAAGCATGTAATCTTTGGTCCCTTGAAGGTACCTTAAGACTTTCTTTGCAGCTTTCCAGTGGTCCATTCCTAGGTTACTCTGATATCTTCCCAACATTCCAACTGCGAAAGCTATGTCAGGTCTTGTACAGACTTGAGCATACATAATGCTTCCAATAGCTAAAGCGTATGGAATGTTGTTCATTCGTTCCATTTCGAGATCATTTCTAGGACATTGGTTCAAATTGAACTTATCTCCCTTAACAATTGGTGCTACACTTGGAGAACAATCTTTCATCCGAAATCTTTCTAAAACTTTCTTGATATAGGTTTCCTGAGATAGACCTAAAATACTCTTATGTCTATCTCTATGTATCTTGATGCCAATGACATAAGATACTTCACCCATATCTTTCATATCAAAATTTTTAGAAAGAAATTGTTTCACCTCATGTAGAAACCCTTTATTATTGGTTGCAAGTAGTATATCATCCACATATAGAACAATGAAACAAATTTTACTCCCACTAACCTTCTGGTATATACATTGATCCATGAGATTTTCTTCAAAACCAAATGAAGAAATAATTTCATGAAATTTTAAATACCACTGTCGAGAGGCTTGTTTCAATCCATATATAGATTTCTTAAGTTTTGCAAACCAAATGTTCACCATCACTGGAAGAAAATCCTTCAGGTTGTTTCATATAAACCTCTTCTTCCAAATCTCCATTAAGGAATGCTGTTTTCACATCCATTTGATGTAACTCTAAATCAAAATGAGCTACTAATGCCATAATCACACGAAAAGAATCTTTCTTTGACACAGGAGAAAAAGTTTCTGTGTAATCGATTCCTTCTTTCTGAGTAAATCCTTTGGCAACAAGTCTTGCCTTGTATCTCTCAATGTTGCCTAATGAATCGTTTTTGGTTTTAAATATCCATTTACACCCTATGGATTTAAATCCTTTAGGCAACTCAACAAGATTCCAAACTCCATTCGTTGACATAGAATTTATCTCATCTTTCATGGCATTATACCATAAGTTAGATTGCTGACAACTCATGGCCTGTGAAAACGTTTCTGGATCATTTACGGCTCCAATATTATAGTCTGACTCTTGTAAATACACAATATAATCACTAGAAATTGGTGATCTTTTTACCCTAGTAGATCTTCTTAATGTTGTTTCAACATTTTCCTGAGGATTATGTTGCATAATCGGTTGTTCAACAATATTATTACTGACAATCACTTTAGTACTTGAAGTAGACGGTTCTGAATGATCATTCTCAGAAACAATGTTCTGGGATTGATCCCTCCCACTAATCAAGTCATTCTCAAGAAACTTAGCATTTCTTGATTCCACAAACTTAATGTGATATGATGGACAATAAAATTTGTATCCTTTAGACCTTTCTGAATATCCAACGAAATATCCACTTATGGTTCTAGGATCCAATTTCTTTTCTTGTGGATTGTAAACTCTTATTTCAGAAGGACAACCCCAAAATGCGTACATGTTGCAAACTCGGTTTCCATCCTTTCCATAACTCAAATGGTGTTTTTGAAACAGCCTTAGTTGGAACCCGGTTTAATATGTACACAGCTGTCTTAAGAGCTTCTGTCCACAAGGACTTAGGAAGTTTGGAGTTGTTAAGCATACTCCGTACCATATCCAATAATGTTCGATTTCTTCTTTCTGCTACACCATTCTGGTATGGAGAACCAGGCATAGTATATTGGGCAATAATCCCATGCTCTTGAAGAAATCTCGCAAATGGCCCAAGTGCTTGTCCATTTTCTGTGTATTTACCATAGTATTCACCACCTCTATCTGATCTCACAATTTTTATTTGCTTACCACATTGTTTCTCTACTTCAGTTTTGAATATTTTAAAAGCATGTAATGCTTTGTCCTTAGTATTCAACAAGTAGAGATACATAAATCGTGAATAATCATCAATAAAAGTGATAAAATACTTATAACTATATGAGTCTATATTGATACTACAAATGTCTGTATGTATGATTTCTAATAAGTCTGAACTCCTCTTGGCACCTTTCTTTGACTTGTTGGTCTGTTTACCCTTTATACAGTCCACACAAGTCTCAAAATCAGTAAAATCTAAAGCACTAAGCACTTTATCATTTACTAACCGTTTGATTCTTTCTATGGAGATATGTCCTAATCTCCGATGCCACAACATAGAGGAATTTTCATTCATAACATTTCTTTTTAACACCAGCATGAGTATGCATTGTATTATAACAAACATTATTTTGTAAGTTAATATGAAAAAGACCATCAGACAATGTACCACTTCCAACAAGATTTGATTTATAAAAAATTTTCATAAAAGTATCCGAAAAGTTGAAGGAATATCCATAGGGTACAAGTCTAGAAATAGAAATTAAGTTTCTAGAAAAATTAGGAATATAAAAGGTCTTTTCCAGATTCATTACAAAACCACTATTGAGAACTAAACTGCATGTCCCAATAGCCTCTACAGTTGAGCTTATCTTATTTCCAGAATAGATAAAATGCTCAGCTCCCACTGGTTTCCTTAGGTTTTGCAAACCCTGCAAAACATTCGTAATATGGATTGTAGAACCAGAGTCAATCCACCATGTGTTATGACAAACTTCAGTCATATTAGATTCATAACTTACAAAAGAAAAAGAAATACCTTTCTTAACAAGCTATTGCTGAAACTTGATACAATCCTTCTTTATATGCCCCTTTTTTCTTACAAAAGAAACATTTAGATTCTTTCTTTATTTCAGCTTGGACAGGTATTTTGCTTTTCCCTTTCTTCTTAATCTTTCCCTTTGCTGCCAAATGTGCACCTTGAATGTTTACTCCCATTTCTGCAATTAACCTTCCCTCTTCTTGAACACACATGGTCATCAATTCATTAATAGACCATTTATCTTTATGTGTGTTATAAGAAATTTTAAAGGGTCCATATGGTTGAGGAAGTGAATTCAAAATATAGTGCACAAGGAAAGGTTCAGACATTGTCACATCCAGAGTTTTCAATTGAGCCGCAATATCTCTTATCTTCATGATGTGCTCTCGCACACCAGTGATGGTGGTAAGTTTCATGGAAGAGAATTGCATAATAAGGGTACTGGCTAGTGCTTTATCTGATGACTCAAATTGTTCATCAATAGCCTTCATCAAAGCACGAGACATCATCATGCTGAGCGACTGAACCACGTATACTAGCAGAAATTTTAGTCTTTATGAACATTACACTAAGACGATTAGATCGCTCCCAACGTTCATAAAGCTTAATTTGTGCTGGAGTGCTAGCATCAGTAATAGGTGATGGTTCATCTTTCCGTATAGCATAATCTATATCCTGCCACCCTAAATACAACAATATTTTCTCTTTCCATGTCTTATAATTATCTCCTACTAGTTCAGGAACTTCTAAGTTGATATAAGATATATTTGTAGGTTGTGATGCTGCAAAAATACATACTTACGATGAATTTTATTGAGGCTTAAACATTATCATATTTTATCAATATAAAATATGCATAAAATATGAATCGCATGACATAAAATACTACTTGTGGGTTAAATATTTTATTCAAATAGATTCACATATCTTAATGATAAAACTATTATATTATCTCTAATTTCTTAACCCCTGTGGGTAAATTAAGAAAAATAATATAATATTTTATCCTAATTAATCATATAAACGTAATAAAAATTCCTGTGGGATAAAATTTATCACATCTAATATGATCAATTACAATTAATGTCTTAAATTATATGTGATCCTTACACAATATAAAGTTTTCTCTAACTTAGGGATGTTGTGGCTACTCCCTAATATTTAAACTTTTTATGGATCACTAAGACATTTCAATAAATATATATGCCTTATAGAAATTTTATCCAAAATATTTCTATATTTATTGTACAGGTAATAGAGAGTAATATATTTAGCTAACAATCACAGTAGGTCAATTCCAAGGAAAGATTAGAGGGGTCACAAGCGGTCCCACTTAAAACCCAACCTCCTTAGACAGAATTTTTCAAACATGTAATTATAAGCAAATAAAATACTGCAACTATACCTAACAATAATACTTCAATATGGTATTTTTTTATTTACTTAAATTTTATGTATTTTTTTTTAATGTATTTGCATACTATACTATTTACCGTCTCTAAAATGTATGCATAAAATATAAAATACATAAACTCAACAAATTATATTATTGTATCATAAAACACAAAATATATGCTTAAAATAATTAAATCCAAATTATGCATATAACATGACATAAATAATATGCATAAATTCAAACATTTAAATTATACAAGATAATTTAATTAAAAATAATTAAATTATTAATAAATTTGATTGTATTAAAATATTTATACAAATATATTTTAAATACAAATCGCAAATTTAATAATGGGCATTTTTATTTTTGCAATTAATTTTAACATTAAAAACACATAATAATATTAAATGTGTCTAATTAACATAAATCTAGTCATGGCCCAGTGGTCAAGTCTTGTTATGCATGGGCCTGGGTTTGAATCCAGCCCATTCTAATATATTTTTCAAATACTAAAGAAAACCGTATGACATGTCGTCCATGCATATTAAAGACAAATCCGTATGACATGTCATCCATATATATTAAAGACAACCGACAAGTCATCCACTGGTAAGGGTCTTCTTCAACCTCCAGCCGGGTCAACCCGACCCGAATTCAGACCCATGGACCCGAAACTTATCCGACCAATTTTCTAACCATTTTTGACACCGTTTTTAATGTTTTTTACGTCCAAAATGTTATAAATTCAATGTTAAAATAATTTATAACATATATTTTTAATAAAAATATAAAAACATAAGTTGCATAGAAAAATAAAAACTTTAACAAACCCATAACACTATTTCATATTTTCTCTCATGCAACTCAACAAAGTAAGCAAGGCAGAGATTATAAACATGCTCTGATACCAAATGTAAGCCATAAAATACTAAAACATGCTTTAAAAACTGAAAATTTAAATTGCGGAAGCCATGGATAACCAACCTCTCGCCATTGCTTTTCTTCACGTTTTTAAGTGTTGCCAAAGCCTTCTAAGCTCTCTAAATCCTCTCAAGATGGTGTTTAACAAGAATTTTGAGCTTAGGGACCTTTGTAAAACAAAACACCTCCCAATTTATAGAATTCTTCCCATCAAAGAATTCTCACACTTAATGGAGGTATTATGGCTACTCAATGCTGCAGTTTCATTTTTTAAATTTGAATTCAAGAGTTACAAAACATAATGGAGAGTTAAGGGCCATAATTTGGATGTTACAAATCATTTCTTAATGAATTTGATTGTTACAAGTTCAAAATTTGTAACTTACAACCTGATCTCCGAAAAGATAGTGAAAGAGACATGTGTTAAGCATATGACTTTGGGTGACTTGTATCAGGACGGGTTCACTATTACTATAGAATCAGATCAAGTTATACTTATACTCGCATATCCGCTTGTATAACATACCTACGATCGTGCTTGCCCTCTTGACTCGGAAAGCAGCTGCTAATAGGCTACTTGCCCGTAGTTCCGAAGTCATAGCTACTAAGTAGAACTACAGGCCTAACAGCCTCTCTCCAATTGATGAAAAACTTAGAGAGAAGAAAGAAAAGACCAGAGAATAGCCGTAGGAATGTCTCCTGGTATGTGACCTCGTAACAAGCAATATACTCAGCGTGTGTAAAGAAAGAAGCTGCTACCCTTTCTCACTCTTCCAGGAAATGGGGCCTAGGCAAGCAGTAATAAAAACCTGATCCTGATGTGGATTTCCGGGTGTCCGGGCACCCAGCGTAATCTCCGTCGGATATTCGACTCCAGTATATCGGATCGCCGTTATGTGATCATTTAGTCTCTGTCCCCTGAAGATATCTCTTGACTTTGAAGGCAGCTTTCCAATGCCCTAGCATGCTGGTCGTTTGGCCGATGATCCTGTAGTCATTTGGCCGGCTATTGAAAGAAAAAAGCTTGCATCTGCTCTCCCTATTATATAACCGGTCCCATCTCTCTCCAAACCTAACGTGGTAGTTTCCCATCATAGGGCTTTCTATCTATAGATTGAGCCATTACCAAGGAGCTAATTCGTTCAGAACTCAGTTGACTGCTTCTATAGATAAGGCGGAGCGCCCTTGGCTCAGCATTATAGCACATAGGGCTTCGGCGCTACTGCTACTACAGCGCTTCGAGTTAGCGAAGCGCCTCGCTATGAGAATCTAGCTTCGCTAACGCTCGGCTAAGTCTTGAACCTTCGCGCTGACCGTTCGCTTTCTCAGTAGCAAAAGCGCTTCTCTTTTCCCCTTAAGCAGAAGGACAAGAAAGATATTTTTGGTTTGATTGCTCCCGCTTCCTCGCATCTGCGCTCGTCAAGCCAACTTTGCTTTTTGGGAGGTGAAACAGCGCAGCGGTTGAAGCGGACATTTCGAAATGACAGCATCGAAGATATATTTATATATATACACGGTCACGGTTATCCCGGACTGCGTTCCGGAAAAAGTGGCCCACTTGAAAGAAAGGGCGGGCACTCTCGTGTTTTAACCCCACTATACTATTGATAGTTGTGGGGCACTGTGTACTTACAGCCTCTACGATAAGCAAGTGAATGGGGCCCGGTGCGTGGCGAACGGAACGGTTCATCAAGCCATTTCTCGCCTCAACCCCCTCCTAAATAGAAATAGGAAGAGGGGTACTTTACAAATAGGGGGTAATTGCTTCGCACCTGACTGTGATAGCCCTCTCGATACCTTATTGGAGCTTTGTAACTAGAGTGGCCGGTTTCCCGTCGCTAGAGCGTTTTCCCAGTGCGCGGAGCCCCAACGAGGAAGGTGTTAGTGGTTTATCATTGGGTCAATAATCCCTCTTTTTGTGCTACTCCTACTCCTAGGGCGGGAAGAAGATAAGAAAACGCGAAGCGTTCTCTTGGTTTCCCAACCTGTTGCTTCTAAAGGCTGCCCTCTCTCGGCTGGATGTTGGTCCAGCCTACTACGAGGATCCCGTATCCAGCAACCCAACCTATAAAAAAGGGCATCAACCTTGTATAGGTTGGAGCTATGAAGCTGACCTTATTATAAGAGAAAGGGGAAAGGGCTCCCGAGACTTTCATAGAATTACAACAATTTCTCCCGCTCCTCAGAAGCCCACAGGAACGGAGTTGATGCTCCCACATCCCTAGCATGAGTCGTTAAAGCAAGTGAATGATTTGAAATTCGAGTTATTTCACGGAATAACACTCGTATATATTGAGCTCGTAATGGTACCTCGCAATTCAAAAGTCTCTCTACGGCTGAAGAATGAGCGTGTTCTTGGGCCATCATAGAAACATAGATAGGGTCGACGACGGAACGAACAACGAAACTTTTTGACAGCTTTTTCGTACACGTTCACTTGCATCACATACACAAGTGCTCTCTCTCATAACACGGCTCTCCCACTTGAGTTACCTTAGCCCCGGGCCATGCTATTCAATGATATTGGAAAAATGGCAGCGTAACGTAACAACTAGTATTGAAAGCTGGTCGCCTTTTGAGGTAGGGAAAGCCTTTCATTCAATAGGAGCCCTACTTCCCTCTTTGCGACCTCATCACTTCAATTTAAGCGCAAACCAATTTCTTTCTGAGTCACCGGGCGGAGCGCACCTTTGGTACTTCAGTAGGGCGAGCTGTTTGATAGTGACTTATTTCGTTTGGTAGGGCGACGAAAGGCTACTTCAATCTAGGAAAGAGCCGGAAACTCGAAAGAGTCGCCTTTGGAAGCGTTCGCCAGTAACCAAAGCGTATCGTTCCCGCAACCATTTTCTACTTTGCTTATAGCTTTTTAGGTTATGCAATAGAAGGGAGGCTTAGCTCTGGATCCCCCCTGCTTGCAGAAATGAATGTATCAGAAGGGGGCTGGGTTCTATTTCCGGGCCGGGCGGGAGGTGAAGGCCATAAGAGAGCCCTACCGGCAAGGAAGAGAGGAAAAAGGCGCTGTCATCTATGTTGACCAGTTTCCCGAGGCGTTGGAAATCTAGACTGGCTCAGAGAATCACTGGCACTATTTAGCCCT
>BNST01000734.1:25000-59181 GCA_019650275.1 Xylocarpus granatum
GGACCAATCGCAATTCATCATCATTTTGCCTGCTTCTAATGGATGACTGGCTATTATATAAGTGACAGGTGCACGATCGACTTTGCATGCTCCATCCTTCGGCCTTTCGCCTATCGGCTTGGCAGGCAAGCTACCTTGATCAGTCTTTGGCTTCGATTCGTTATGCTCAGCAGCTCCAACAAGCCCTAAAGTATCTTGCCGCCTAAAACTCTGCCAAGAAAGCGCTGCTTTACGTTTGATCCTATGTGCCCAGAGAATGCTATGCGTTCTCCACTTTCGGACCTCGCAAAGAGATAACGTGTTTTTACCTCTGACTTTCTCTCTCATTCGCGGAGCGAAGAAAGCGGGCTTTGCCCCAGCTACCGCTATCCTTGGGAAACCACAAGAGCTACCGAAGTGATTGACGATAAATCTTGTCGTTGTTTAGCACAGAACAAAGTAATATGAATTGGCAAAGAAAGAGCGGGAGAGAGCAATTATTTTCTGGAATGGCAAAGAAAGAGCAGGGAGAGAGCAATTATTTTCTGGAAGCCTCTCTCACTTTTTTTTATTTATTATATTGCTCTTTATATAGAGTTAAAATATAACAAAGGATAAGTGATAAGACTAGATTAAAGATAATAATAAGTCTAAATTAAAGATAATGATAAGCCTAAATCAAAGATAAGATTTAAGTAAATCCTAGCAAACTAAAGCACTTTTTCAACACTCCTCCTTGCCTTAGTAATTGCAGAGGTTTTCTCCTCCTGTCTCTTGACTTTGAATCCCTTGGTTGCTCTACATAGATTTCCTCTTGAAGATTACCATTTAAAAAAGCAGATTTTACATCTAGTTGGTAAGTCTTCCATCTCATTTGTGCTACTAAAGCAAGCAACATCCTGATTGTATCCAAGCGTGCTACTGGAGCAAAAGTTTCTGAGAAATCTACTCCAAACACTTGACTATACCCTTTCACAACTAATCTGGCTTTATATTTGTTTATAGAACCATCTGCATTAAGTTTGGTTCTATAAACCCATTTGACTCCAATGACCTTTCTATGTTTGAGGTTTGTTCACCAACTCCCAAGTGTTATTCTTTTCAATCATTCTGAGCTCTTCTTTCATTGCTTCAACCCACTTGTTATCCTTCTCAGCTTCTTCAAATTCTGCAGACTCAAATACAATAATATTATTTTTTTCATAAATGTCAGATAAAGACCTTGTTCCTCTAACTGGGACTTCATCTATATCATCATCAAAGTATTGCGGAATCTCTGACAATTGTGTTTTTATTGACTCCTCCCAGTTCCAGTGTCTATCCTCTATGAACTTGACGTCTCTGCTTATAACAATTTTTCCATTTTGTGGTTGAAAAATTCTATAAGCTTTGGAAAAATTGCTATATCCAATGAAAACTCCTGGTTCTGCCTTCTTATCAAGTTTGTCTCTTTTTTCTTGTGGTACATAAAAGAAACAAAGACAACCAAAAATTTTTAGATTTTGCAAATCGAGTTTGTAACCAAACCAAGCTTCATACGGAGTTTTTTTTTGCAAAGTTCTAGTTGGCAACCTATTTAGCAAAAAAACTGCAGTGTTTGCAGCTTCTGCCCATAGTTTCTTTGGCAATTCCTTCTCATGTAGCATACACCTTGTCATCTCCATAATACTTCGATTTTTTCTCTCACTTACGCCATTCTGTTGTGGAGTGTAAGGTGCTATGAGTTGATGCTCAATACCAGCTTCTCTGCAAAACGTGTCAAAAATATCATTGGTGTATTCTTTCCCGTTATCTGACCTTATCTTTTGTATCCTGCAGCCACTTTGATTTTCCACCCATGCTTTATATTTCCAAAATATATCAACAACCTCATATTTGTGGGTGGTTTGTTTTTTTGCAGTGTGGATAAGGTGGATATATCTCATCCTTGTTTTTGTTGTTATTGCTAGGCTTATTGCCCTTTTTCTTATTGTAGTTCTTTTTATCTTTGCCTCCTTCTGAATTTTCTGCCTTTGCTTGAAGAGCACCCTCCATGGATTCTTCTTTTTTCATCATTCTTCTTTGCTCTTGTGCCTGCAATGCATTCACCAATTCTGCCAAGGATATACTTGACAAATCTTTAGATTCTTCTAATGAAGAAATTTTAGACTCGTACTTTTCAGGCAAAGTTACGAGAATTTTTTGTACAATTCGTTCGTCAGAAAAATGCTTACCAAGTAACCTTATCTTATTCACTATACCCAACAATTTGTTAGAGTAGTCTTTGATGTTTTCTGTCTCCTTCATTTTTAACATTTCAAACTCTCTAATCAAATTGAGTACCTGCATATTTTTGGTTCTTTCGTTGCCTTGGTATTCCTTCTTGAGGTAGTCCCATATATCCTTTGCTGACTCCAAGCTCATGATCCTTGTAAATATAGTGCTTGAAACTGCAGAGAATAAACATGCTTTAGCTTTGGACTTCTTAGTCTTCCTCTCTTTATAGACCTTGAGTTGAGTCATAGTAGGATTCTCCGGCAATGGAGGAATATCATAATCTTCCTCTATAGCTTCCCAAAGGTCTAATGCTTCAAGATGGACCATCATTCTAATAGCCCAAACTTGATAGTTATCACCATCAAAAATTGGTGGTGTAACATGAGAGAACATTGTTTCAGTTTCCATCTCTTCCGGATTTTTTCTCTTTTTTTTTGGTTATTGTGTTTTTGGTTTGTGTTTGGATTCACTCAACGCACAAATCCCTCAAGAACAAATAGGCTCTGATACCAATCTGTTGTTGTTTAGCACAAGAACAAAGTAATATGAACTGGTAAAGAAAGAGCGGGAGAGAGCAATTATTTTCTGGAAGCCTCTCTCACTCTTTTTTATTCATTATATTGCTCTTTATATAGAGTTAAAATATAACAAAGGATAAGTGATAAGCCTAGATTAAAGATAATGATAAGCCTAAATCAAAGATAATGATAAGCCTAAATCAAAGATAAGATTTAAGCAAATCCTAGCAAACTAAGGCACTTTTTCAACACATCTCAATCGGTGGTTCATTCGGCAGAGCGATCAAAAGCTTGAGGGTGAAAGCCTTCTTTGTCTATTCAACTGGGTTATCGAAAGAGAGCTATAGGCTTCAAGGCTATAAGCTTGCAGTGGAGGTTGGTGGGCTTAGGTAGAGTAAGAGAAGAGGACAGAAGAATGACTTTCACCAGTAACCAAGGCGGAATCAGATGAAGAAGAAATGAATGATCTTTGCCAAGAACGGTGGGGGGTCAAAGCCTGACTCTAAACTGAAGTCTGACTATTCGCCCCACTCAATAGGAATTTGTGTTGTGTAGGAAAATGGACTGAGAAGTGGGTTTTGGGAGAGGGATCATCGAAAGGCATCTAGCCCATAGAATGGGAAATGGAGGTTCAAGTCCTCCTTGATCTCAATTAGAAGTGCATATTGCACGTCAAGTGCGGGATTGGCATCGAGAGAACCCACAGGTAAAAAAGACGAGCCGAGGACTTGTTTGTTTTCAAAGCTGATAGGTTACTGTGAGATTCTTTCTCATGGCAGTGCAGAATCTTTGTTTCAAGCATTGAATAATCACAAGAGTTTGAAAAGACAGGATAAAAAAGGGGTCTTTACCCTTATTTAAGGTCGCCGATTGGAGTCGGTTGATTAGATATACACCTTCCTTACCCTGTCAAAATCGCCTATCCAGAATACAAAAGATCCGTCGCTCTTCGCTCGAGCCAAGGATGTGACTCTCAACATCGAGACCGTGTTGGCAGGTGCCGAGGAAAACGGCAATTTACTCGCTTTCCTGGACGAAGGAGATATTGCTTTGCTTGGAAAAAGAAAAAAAAAGACGTGAAAGAGAAGTAGTAGAGGGGCTGTCTCATGAAATCCTGTCCATCCCTTTCCCTTCTCGGATTCCCTTTTGGATACTACCAATCGTGCCCGTTGTTGGCCGGGCCAGGCTCGTATACTGGCCCGTATACTGTACTAGCTTACTAGCTCGTGTCTCATTTCGTATCCTACACTCGCCTGGAACTTTCAAGCCTAAGTAAGGCAAGGGCCCGCCTATCTAGATCTCAAAACACGGGTTTTCGGCTCTGCTGCTTGTTACGCCGTCTCGTCTCTATGCTCTAGTAACGATCGAGCGCTCAACACAGGCCGGTCTCGACAGGCTTCCGGCCTCACCTTAACGGTACGGGCCCCCGTCTCTACGGTCTCAAAACAGAGGCAGTGAAGACCGTACACTCACTACATTGGCGCGAAGTGCACTTTTGCACAACGTCTCAGCACTGCACTGCTCTAAGGAAAAACCTTAGGCTTCACCTCAGTGACTACGCTCCTGAGCTTAGCAGCTAATTAGATAACATATATCTAACTTCCCTGAACTCTTCCAAAAGCAAAAGAAAGAGTAGGGACTCAAGGTTCCTTAGACCCAAGTAGAGGAAAGCCCTGACTTCCTTGACACAGTATGGATTAAGCTCCGTCGTTCTATAGCCAAAGGTAGCATGAGTTCGCCATTAGACCCTTTCTAGCCTTCCTTAGATTCACTCATCAAGAAAGGGTCACCTTTCCTATTTCAATAGGGATATTGATGTGAGCCTATCAAATGTAGGTTACCTTTGATACTAATAGCCAGCCATTCGGGCATGAGATGTGAGCCTTAAGAGTATAGCAGAAAGAATTTAGACTAATTACGAAGAAGCCTTCTGGTATATTTTCAGTTAGTTCTTTAGTTCTATAGTCTTATTAAGTTTCATTCCGTTCTGTCTCTTCGTATAGGGAGGGGCTAACCCTTGACTCCCGATGATCCGGCATTAAGGGCTATCAGGCGCTCATCTCTTGCTTCTCCTGCTGCTCGCTTCGCTTCTGCTGAGCTGTCTCTTTCCCCCCTAAGCAAGTCGCCTACCTTAGACTAACCCTATTCGACATTTCGGTCACAAAATGAGGTCAACTCAAACTCGGAAACTCGTACTGAAATCTTCGGGATTTCGGGATTCAAGCCAGCCGCCATGGTGCATGTCCACGAGCTAGCCCCACAACCCCAACCCATCCATGTGGACGGAACAGAATGAGCAAGGGTACGCAATGATACTAAACCGGGGCCTACGCAGCTTATAAACTACTGGGCTTGCTTGGAAGGTAAGCTATTGAAGCGGGTAGGGACGGACCAAGATGAGCACTGAGACTTCGACTCGTACTCGGAAATGGGTTCATGCTCCAGTGAAACAGAAGACCCTCCCTTGTCAGGTCAGGTCCCCATCACTAACTTAAAGAAAGAAAAAGAAGGCGCAGGATTCGATACCGGAAGAAGAAGAGACCATCATGGCCGCAGAGAGAAAGAGACTTAAAGCGGTATTACTTACCATACCCGGGACAACCCCAGAAAGAGCATCTACTAAAGACGACCAAAGAACCATCTCTCAATGCCATCTAATGTCGTGCCGGGTCGATCTTATGTCTCAAATCGAACTCTCACCTCCCGTCAATCGACGGCGGGCATGGCCAGCTCCACTAGTAACCCGGGCAGGTCCGTCCTTCCGTATCGATACCATGTTAATTGACCAAAAAATCAGAAACAGAAGAATCGATTCTTGACTAACGAGCACTCTGGCATTGGCAACTTGTCATGAAAGCCCCGAACCCAGCTAGCTATCATGGAAGGGGAAGGAAGTGCTTGCCGTAAGCTACTACCAAGCCTAATATTATTATTATTATTATTATTATACATAAAAAGGCTTATCAGCTTCAGTTGAAGTCTCAATCAGAAGTGTTTGTATTGGAATGGAGACGCGTACCACAGGCTAATCGACAGAGGCTTCATGAGTGAAAGAAAAAGGTAAGGGGGCAAGGGCCGAGTAGAACCCACGTAGCGCCCATCATTTCTACAGAAGAATGCGCGTTGAGATACCTCTGTAATGTCAAATCTTTCAAGGCCCCCCTCGTGATGGAAGAAGGGCAGCGCTTGACTCAATGAGATGGGGCATTGGTTCTCTACCCGGGCTTCTGGCCCCTTATCTCACTTGTCAGTACAATACCTGAGGAATGGGTTAACCCTGTAGTGTTATAACAAGATAGGACAGAACCTATTAAATCTATTTGGCTGCTAGGGAAGAGCGTAACGTCTACTAGTTTCTTGTAGTTTCTCTTTCTTGCTCCTGTAGGGTGATCGAAGATTACTGAAAAGTAAACAGGGGGAGCGACTTGAATTGGAGCTTGAAGCTCGCAGTATTACCCTTTGCGGGAGTAGGATTCTCTGTCCAGATTGTCTTTCGAGAGTAACCAATCCTCATGGATGTCAACCCCTGTGTTGTTTTGTCCAATCGATTCTTTGTTGTTGCCCCCTTAAGGTCTAAGTTAGTCTGCTTATTCTCAATATTCAATATTAAATGGGGCAGTCAGAAGGCAAAAGCAAAATAAGAACTTGGGGAGCGTGAAAGCTACTTAGTTAAGGGATCACCCTTTTAAAGCAGCTCTAGAAGAAGGAAGACTTCTCTTTCCTCCTGCTGTTGTTTTAGTTTTAACGGTATCTTTCTCTATGAGCGGCAAAAGCAGTAAATATCTTAATTGAAAAGCTAACTACTAAAGATTCTCCTTATTTTCCCCTAAGATAAGGTAAAGGTAGGTTAAGGGGTAGGAACAACGTGCTGCTTGTAGCGTAGGCTAATCGATCAACTATCCTCCGCTACTAAAGGACTGCCCCTAACTTTACTGGACCTTTGCTTCCCCCAAGCTGCACTAGGTAGCATTTTTGTTTGGACATCAAGCCGAGCCATAGTTCCATTCTCACGCGATCTTTTTCCACCCATTAATTAAGAAAAAGAGGTACACTAGAAAAGAAAGAGGAGGCAGACTTATGCGTGCGAGTCCACAAAGGATTGTGTAAGAGACTAGTCGGCCGGCTATTGTTCCTAAAGTAGTGTGCCCTACTAATATAGTAAGAGAAGCGAGTGCTCTTCCCTCACTAGGGTTCTACTGACCGAGGGCGAGTAGCTTGCCGTCGCTTGTCTCTTAGTTTGCTAAAGTAAAGGTTTTGTTCTTTTGCTCTCCGTTTCATCGAGTGTGATAAAGTGAGGAAAGCCGAGGAAAGAAGAAAAGCCTTCCCTCGATCGGCGAGTTCACGCTTTGGCCTCCAATAAGGCTTCTGCTCCCGCTTTGCCTCGGCCCTCTTCTTCCTTGGTTCAAACGAAAGATTTAAGGATGCGGGTATACTTTTCCCAGTTTTTTTCTTTATTATCGATTTGCAAGGAAGTACATCTCGCGCGGCGCGCGCGCGCGCGCGTATATATATATATATATATATATATATAATGGGACCGAAGAAGTACGCATAAGAAAGTCGTTTTGAAGCCATCTTTTTTTCCAATTGCCAATTTATTTTATATATATATATATATATATGTATATAATGGGACCGAAGTATGCATAAGAAAGTCGTTTTGAAGCCATCTTTTTTTCCAATTGCCAACTTGTCTCCATCATGAATATAGATTCAGCCCTGGACCGAAAGTGGAACCCCAAGTTCCAACAGCTTAAACACCCACCATATACTGGCTGTGCCACTGTAGATGCATCAGTCGACTCAAAAAAACCTGTATCTGACTTAAAGAATAGGAACAACAACTATATAGTCCCCATCGTCAGTATACTTAAACAAAAGGGCCAATCTTCCATGAAGAGGCTACTCCCACCAGATGAGCATGGAAGGAATATAAGGGCGGCTTGACTGACGATCGAATGCGACTGGAGATTTTGATTTCCCAGCTCTAAAGGGATTTTCCTCAACAAAAGGTTTCAATCAACAAGAAAGTTATGAAAGAGAGAAGATGGGACTATTAGCTAGCGGAAGAAGGATTTTGCTCTAGAACCGACTAGGAATCCCGAGCCCGAGAAAGGCGAATGTGAAAAGAGAGAAGATGGTCTTTTCGGATAAGCCGTTGCCACTCTTCTGTTAGAGCTCTTTAGTCCCATCCCTATCCACTCCCCTTAAAAGGGAGCGAGTGACTCTCGTCTCGATGTTCTCCAATGGGAATTGACTGGTGGGTGCGAAGGTTTAGGCGAGAGCTTGGGATGGAGAAGGATAATTCTCAACAGAAGAACCTGCTAATCAAGCTCGTGAAGGCCATCGATCTATTACTGTTATTTCGAACCCAGAAGCGCAAGTACACGTATCTGACTAAAGAGGGACTGGCACTGATTCAAAAGAGGCTCCTAAAGGTCAAACCTCTGACTCAGCGAGACATCCTTAGTTATAAGAGCCATTGATATTCTTTTGTAGTCTTATCTTTGAGCGCATCTTTCTAACTGCTAAGAGTCTATACTATATTACGATTGATCGCTAGCAGTAATAGTAATAGAATATAAAGGAATAGAAAGAGGAGATCCTATTGAATCAGCTCGTGTGATAAGATCCCATGTGTTAACTCGAAAGGAAATGGAAATGAGTGACTCTTGGGCGAACCAATTGTTTCCTGATTGTAGGACTGTAGAACAAGATAAGCAAGAACCAATTGTTTCCTGATTGTAGGACTGTAGAACAAGATAAGCAAGTCAGCTCAAACAATCAGCGGCTACTACTATAAGTAACTGCTCTATTGTTCTAGTCCCTTCGGTCTTTAAACAAGGGATTGTTATCCACATGATACACTCGTTGAGGAAAGGAATAGGATCTACTACTAGCTATCTACTAGTAGCCTTTCTTGTGCTGTGGTATTTGATGAGTAAGACTTGACTTGGGATTTGAGAACACTCTTACTGAGTGGACCAAGGTAGGCAGGGATTGTACTGTATACCATTTACCAGAACGAGCCTTTGATTCGATTTTGACACAGCTTGCTTCAAGACTGGAAGGGGCAGGCATCTAGTTCATTAGCAAAACCAACCGTAGACTATGTTTCAGCTGGGTTGCTTGTAGTGATCGAGGCAACCAGAGAAGGCTCCGATCGTCGCCAGATGACATAAGAGCCTTTCCTTCAATATAAGGATGCCAGCCCCGCTCCAATCTCCACGACGAAATCTAGTCTTGTTTCAAACCGAATTGTTCTTCCAACAAAACCAAAATGGATCGCTTTCAGCGAGTCCGGTGTACGTTAGTGTTAAAAAAAGGAAGTTTGCCTTAAGAACCAATAGCCATAGCATAAATACAAACAAACCATTTGCCTCACTTGGATAAAAAGAACAAGGGGAAGCAGCTGAGCTGGTATTGTGTAGTGGGTGCTCTTTGTGTAAGTCAACAAGAGGGGAAGCTCTCATCCTTTGAGAAATGTCTTATCGAGGGCCAATAGATAATAGAAGAAAGCCGGGGTCAAAACACGTTTTGGGACCGGGAAGAAGCACCTGCATCTATTCTGTTCAACAGGCAGTCAGCGGGCGAGTACAAGAACCCTATCCCTTTCCCAAGCGGCGAAAAGGAGAAACATAATGAAAAGAGTTTGGTTCACTCGCTAATGATCTTCCTTTTTGCACTCAGTTCGGCAAGGTCCTATGCCATGCTGGTCTATTCAGAAGATCAATTCCACGACCACGTGCTAAGCGCATCAAGTCATTTGATCACGGATGTTGCAAGAGGGCCTTTCCTCCTGTTCAAACCTTATTGCCTTATATGATATTCAATTCCAAAAGAGTTCGTTTGGGTAAAGAATATTAATTAGGAGGACACGGGGTGAGCAACATAGCGCAATACAGGCTAAAGGACTCGGCCAGGTCCAGGTACCATTCCTTTCATGAATCCCGGTTATTCCGACCATATGAACCATCCAGAACCCATTCCGAGGGATCTTTCCCTTGACCCCTGGGCCGAGACCCTTTCCTTCCCCACTATGGATCGATAAGCAGGGGCCTATTACCCTATTCTATATATATATTAATCAAATTGATAATCCGTCCTACCTCCTTCCTTAGAAAGATTTGGCATTGGCCCCCAGAGCAAAGACTGTCTTTCCCATCTGCAGCTCGCACATCAATTGTAAGCCTGACAGTCGTTCAATCACACTTTCGATAGCATCATTAAAAACATATCACCCGGCTGTCCTATATTAGATCCTCTATCTGTCTATACTCCCCCGCCAATCCCTGGCTTGCTAGCTCGGAAGGGTCTCCTATAGCACTCTTCGAGAACTGAAAGGAAGTAATAGTTCTCTCATCTCACAGAAGGTTAAAAGAGTTTCTGGAAGGGTTACCACCCCGAGCCCCTTCTCTTTATCTGAGAAAGAAATGTGTAGCTGGGAGATAGCGTAGAGGCAAGATAGGAGGAAAGAAGACTACTTTAGACTTGGTGGGTTCTACTTATTAATATGGTCTCATGCTGCTCACGTCGGAAGACCCCGGCAGGGGAAGGAAGGCTATTATTGCTTAGTAGAGCTTGGGGGCGGCTGCTCTTCGATAGCCGCCTTAGCCACTTCTGGTCAAAAGTATGTCGTGAATGATTTGATTCTTCCTGGAACGGCTTATGGACATACCTTTCTCGGAACCCGTCCCTGCGCGGGTTCTCCCGCACACCTAAAGATGAGAAAAACCCTGATTCGAGAGGTGATATTGGTGGTTTGTATACTCTATAACCACAACCTAGCGATTAGTAGGAGAGAAATCCGTATATATAAACAGTAAAGCTCTGGGTTCGAGCTTAGGCAGTAAGAATCTTGTTCAACACAACAAACAGCACTGGGATGTGACAGTAAAAAATTTATATTAGGATTAGACAAATACTTTGATGTCAAAACACATCTTTCTTTTATTACATGGCGGCCTTCTTTTGCTTTTCAACAAAATGATTAACATTTTTTATCAGCTTCCAAGAAAGGTAGAGAGAAGGGTTAGGCTAACAACTAATTCAAAATTATGGTAAACGAATGTAGGATTCGAGTCCTTCAAGTTTAATGATCAAGAATCAGTATTCTGTTTCAAATTTTAGGTTTGGGCTTCAAGAATCAAGGTTAAAGAACAAAAATTTTAGACCAGCACAGAGGACATAAAAGACAGTGTTATCACTTTGAAATTGTTACTTGTTATAGGAATAATAATAAAACTACAATTTAAAAAAAAAGGAATGTGTGCTGGTTTTGGTAAAATTTGAATCGCCAAGAGCCGACCCTAAACAAATTGGTTCCAAACCGAAACTGATTTTTTAGGGTAAATTCTGATTTCAAAGATTAACAAATCGAAATTAAATCGAAAAATTAAAAGATTATTTACTTAATTTATTTTATATTTCGAGGATAAAATAAATATTAATTCACATAATAAATTATTCAATTAATGAAATAATAACATTTAAAATTTTTGATTAAAATTAAGAAAAAATATTTTTAAATAAACACTTTAAATGCAAACTACAATTCATTGTTAAATTTGTAAAAACATCACTTTTACATAATATATTTATATTTAGTTAAACGAATAATTAATTGAAGAGAATATTTTTTATCTATTAAACTACATAAAAGAATTAACTAATATATTTGTAATATTTTATTTAACTTAATTTATCGTATTATTTATAATAATTTAATAAAATGTGACATTATTATTTATTTATTTATTTATAGTTTTTATAAACTAATAATTATTATAAATAAATATATATATGATATAATACTATTAGATATATAAATATACTATCAAAAAATACATTTATCTTTTTTTGTTTATATGTAATATTAAGTCATGTATATAATATAATATCTTTTAGATAAATTATTGTATATCAACTTTTTTATAATCTTTTAATCACTCAATTATATATATATATATCTATATATATATATATATTTTATTACTTCTACAATTTAATATCATTAATTTAAATTTTTTAATAATTTTTTTCAAGTTAAAAATTATAAAATTGAGATTATTAATAAACAAGGCATTCTATTTTGGAATAAAAACCAAATCAAAATTAAACAAAATAAAAAAATATGGTAGATTTCGATTCTACATAAAATCGATTTTGTACATTCTAAAAAATATTATTATCTCATATATTATATAATTTATTTAAAATAAAATTTGAATGAAGATTTTGGAAATGAAGAATGCAATCTGTTTTGCCTAATTTTATCTGTGGTTTTAGTTATTTATATTATTTTATATGTAGCAAATATTAATTTCTTCAAAGTTTTTTTTTATGTATTTTTAATATTTTATACTATAATGTGACATAATAGTGTGAACATTTAAAACATTAATTTAATCATCAATTTTAAAATTCATCATATATATATATATTTTATTTTTGTAAATTATTTTAATTCTGTATTTGTGAGAATGAGAATAATACCCATCCATTTATGTTGTAATTCATTTTTTTAATATAATAAAATACCATTGAAACATCAATTTGATCAAAATTTTTATAATTGACTATAAATATTTTTTAATATATGTTGTAATTTTTTTTATGAGAATGATAATTAATAAATACCCTTCCTTTTATGATTTAATTTGTTCAATAATAGCCCTTTCCTTCTGCGGCCCATAATAGCCGGCTCCAAATATTTTTGGAGTCCATCACAAGTTGCTAATCCACTTCACAATCGTAATCCGCCCCCGTTTCATTCTTCATGGGTCCAGGCACTGAATTCTTTTATACTCAGAATGACTCCATACGAACCTAACCCTCTTCACAATCGCAATCTGCCCCATTCAATCTGCGTTCACTGAGGACTTAAACTCTGGTATGCAACGATCGACTCCAACTGGACCTGACCCATTTCACAACTGCAGTCCCCGTTCAGGCCATTCAACTCTCTTGCCCAGCGCTAAAATCACTTTGAATTAAATGATAATGAATTCTCTCGTCCACTTTGCAATTAGAAAAATAAATTGAACGACAGCTATACAAAATCGATGGATTTAGTATTAATCAGTACAATTG
This sequence comes from Xylocarpus granatum, assembly GCA_019650275.1. NCBI lineage: Eukaryota > Viridiplantae > Streptophyta > Magnoliopsida > Sapindales > Meliaceae > Xylocarpus > Xylocarpus granatum. The sequence goes on from BNST01000734.1 coordinate 37,846, forward strand.
TCTGAGGACTTGATGCATGTACAAACACACCGTACCTCCCAATACAATACCACACAGGCAGGCTCACTCAAATAAGTCCAGATTTTGTCTTATTTTTTTCATTCCAAAGAAGAAATTTTATTAAGCAACAAGAAAATTACAGGAGGAGATGGTAAGCTAAAATTTTAAGATCAAATCCTTCTTAAACTCGTAACGTGTTAAGGGTGGTGGGATTCGCAGTACAATTGACATCTCTGACAACGTGCTGTAGAGTATATATATATATAAGTCCAGCAAGCCTCTTCTCGAGGCCCTTCACGTGATTTCTATCCTGGGAGAGATATTGCATCTGATCTCTTCACCCTCACATTTTTTCGAGCCTTACCAATCACCTTCTTCGCAAATTTTTTGTATTTCAAGTATTTTTTAATTTTGTCAAATTTTAATTTATTTTATTTTTTTATCATAAAATTGATAGAATTTCAAGTGCATGCATATTAAATTTATTTGCAACAAAAAATTCTTAGTATATTTTAATAAAAAATAGATTAAAAGATCAACTTGTAATTTTGTTTAATAATTTTTTTTTCTTCCTTAAAAATAATTCAATTTGTAAGAGAAAATGAGAAAAAAAAAGCTATTTTATACACTAACAATTAATAAATTTAAAAAAAATAACATTTTTTTAAAAAAAAATTTCAACAATTATCTTCTGTACAGCGATTTAGAAAAATTTTGTAATATTATAATCAAAATATAATTTTTTATTTTAAAAAAAATTCCAAAAAAAAGAATGTAAAGTACGCTTAAACAATCTTTCTACTCGCTCGTTCTCGTTGATCGACGGATCTAGCATTTTCATTTTAAAAATTTTGGGAATGCAGCAGATCTCAACTGATGCAAAGGAAGAGTTGAGCAAATATATACAAAAGGTAGAAACTTATTTCGTGGAAGACACATTATAATTCAGGTGATGTTGCTATTTATAAGGATTGTTAGTCTGTCGTGCCTGCGGATATTAAAAGGAAGAGCTGTGCTCAGCCGGGTGATTTCATTACTCCACCAGGATCGTCCAGGGATCTCTTGAACGACGCAGCTCACTTCGATGGGTTATCAGAATATGACCCGGTTTCGGCATTGGTTCCGACTGAACCCAAGAAGACAAGTACTACAGCTGTTAGCAACCAGGATGTTGAATCCTCCCATTCACCGGAAAAGCCTCCTTCAAATCAGGTTAATTTGTCTTTCTCTCTTGATTTTTCCAGTTGAATATTAGCCACTTATAAATGTAGCATTAACAATTTGATTTACCGGTTGTGGTTTTGAGAGTGTCATTGCACTGCAAAGGATGTGAAGGAAAATTGAGAAAAGGTCTAAAATACTTCCTAGCCAGCATCGCTGTAGTTGGCTTTCCAACCTTGATTTTCTGCCTAGGATGGATTTTAAGATAGAGATAGTCATCTACCTTAAATTCCACTTCCTTTCTCCCTTTATTTGCTTGTCTCTTCATTCGGTCCCTTGCCTTCTCAAGCTCATGCTTGAGTTTCTTCAAGACCTCTTCTCTTGATTGAAGTGTGATATCCACTTCATGTATGCTGCTGTTCCCCATGGTATAACTTGACATTCCTGGGGGTATCCTTCTATATACTGCTTGATATAGTGTCATCTTGATTGCCACATGATAGGTGATATTATACCACAGTTCTGCCCATGGTATGTACTCCTCCTAATCATTTTGATGATCATGGCAAAAACATCTTAAGTACTGCTCTAGAGTTCAATTGGTTACCTCACTTTGTCCATGTGTTTGTGGATGAAAGGCAGATGAGGCGACCAAGTTGCTGCCAAGCTGTGTGGAAAGTTCCTTCTAGAATTTGCTCATGAAAACAGTATCTCTATCCGACAACATTGTCTATGGTATGCCATGAAGTCTTACCACATTTTTTATGAACTCTTGGGCTACTTCTTTTGCCGTGTCGGGTTGCTTGAGTGGCACAAAGATGTGCACTCTTGTTGAGTCTGTCCACTACAGTTAATATCACCGTGTAACCCTTGCTATTGGTCATTCCTATGATGAAGTCCATTGTCAAGTCTTCCCAATACTATCCTGGTATTAGCAAAGGCTGTAATAACCCCTTGGTCTTGCCACCTTCTAGTTTTGCTGCACTGACAAACATCACATTCTCGGACTAGCTTTTTGATCTCAACCTTAAGTCCTTCCTACCAAAAGAATAGCTTGATCTGCATGTAAGTACGAAACCATCTTGAATGTCCTCCTTCCTGTGAGTTTTGGAAGTGATTCAAGATCTTTCCTCTTAGTCGCACTATGTTTGGTACATATACCTGCTGGTTGTGCCAAATATATTCGTTCTTAAGGGTGAATTTATTAACCTTAGGGTCAAAATTCTTGATCTTCTCAGTGAGCTCTTGGCTTTAAAGGTTAATCTCTATTGCCTCCTTGATTTCTGTCCATACATTCCACTCTGCTCCACTAATAGCAGTGAGACATGTGTCAGGCAGGTCGCCATACCTTGACTGCATGGATGATGGCCAACATCTCCTTGGTGTATACTGACCATTCCTTCTCTATGGGCCGTAAGACTTTACTCATGTAAGTAATAGCACCTATCCAGAATGGATGGTAAGCAGCAGGTGCGATTTATTAAGACATGAACTTGGAAAAATTTTCAAATCCGCCGGTTTTCTTATATTTGGGTCCCATGACTATTATAATTTTTCAAGTTAAAAATTATAGAATTGAGATTATTAATAAACAAGGCATTCTGTTTTGGAATCAGAACCAAATCGGAATTGAACAAAATCGACAAATAAGGTACCTTATTAAATAGGGCAGATTTATATTCTACGTAAAATCAGATTCAGAATCGATTTTGTACACCTCTAAAAGGTATTATTATCTCATATATTATATAATTTATTTTAAATAAAAATTTGAATGAAGATTTTGAAAATGGAAAATGCAAGGAACAGCTGCATGCTTCGTTTAATTTTATCCAGTGTTTTAGTTCTGGAGGGTCATGCTGCGAGAGTAAGTTTAAGATGTGATAATGTTTTAATAAATTTACTTAGCAAAGTGATATACACTAGAATAATGTGTTATGGAACCTGAGTTTGTCCATCTTTTAGCATGCCATAGATTGTCTTGTTTCCCTCCTACTGATCTGTATTGTTGTAAAATAGAGTTGTGATGTTGATCTACTTGGAGGGCCATTGGATATTGAGTACAGGGAGAAAGACAACCATGTGTACGTGATGGGCCGACCGAAGCAGTGTTTTATGGATCAGTGCCCCTGTGATGTCTCCGCCTGTTATTGTGCAAGATTTCTTGAATTTTGTAGACGTTTGAGATAGAAAAAAGTTTTACGAACATGAATATAACATTCTTGTGTTTTCCACTTTCATTAATTTCTTGAATTCTTTTTCATCTTGCATTTCATGTTTGGGATAGGTATCAGATTTAATAAAATATATAACTTAATTACAGGGCCGTGCAAGGGAAGCGGGGGAGATAAACAAGGGCTTAAACATAGAGTGGATCAGTTGTATTTGGTGATGCTAAAACCTTCACAACTTTTGAACTGTAGGAGCAACATTGGCATGCGGGACTGGTGCTTGTGCAGTGGTGGTTGCTGCAATTCTGGAGGGTCATGGTGCGAGTCTGAAACTGTTTTTGTAGACTCTCAATCAAATATCTTTTACAAGATTTATTTTATCCCTTGTTTTCAAGAACCAATAACTACATTGGAAATGTGAATCAAACAGTCCGAAGTCTTTTGGGTTTGGATAGATAGTGCTTACTGCTATGTTGTCATGTTCATGGGAAATGCTTCTTTTGGCAGGGGAGTCTCTTTAAATCTGGAAAGAAAAAGAAGGGCATGAGTGTTGGTTTTGTGAGTTTTGAAAATGCAGAACACTTGAAAAGTGCAGTGGAGGTACCCATTGTTAGACAGTGTTTAGTGCTACTGTTTCTTAATAGCTTGCTATAATTTCTTGACTGTTATATAAGTATGTCAAGGTGACAGAAGCTGGAAGATATCTATTCTGTCACCTTGACATACTTATATAACAGTCAAGAAATTATAGCAAGCTATTAAGAAACAGTAGCACTAAACACTGTCTAACAATGGGTACCTCCACTGCACTTTTCAAGTGTTCTGCATTTTCAAAACTCACAAAACCAACACTCATGCCCTTCTTTTTCTTTCCAGATTTAAAGAGACTCCCCTGCCAAAAGAAGCATTTCCCATGAACATGACAACATAGCAGTAAGCACTATCTATCCAAACCCAAAAGACTTCGGACTGTTTGATTCACATTTCCAATGTAGTTATTGGTTCTTGAAAACAAGGGATAAAATAAATCTTGTAAAAGATATTTGATTGAGAGTCTACAAAAACAGTTTCAGACTCGCACCATGACCCTCCAGAATTGCAGCAACCACCACTGCACAAGCACCAGTCCCGCATGCCAATGTTGCTCCTACAGTTCAAAAGTTGTGAAGGTTTTAGCATCACCAAATACAACTGATCCACTCTATGTTTAAGCCCTTGTTTATCTCCCCCGCTTCCCTTGCACGGCCCTGTAATTAAGTTATATATTTTATTAAATCTGATACCTATCCCAAACATGAAATGCAAGATGAAAAAGAATTCAAGAAATTAATGAAAGTGGAAAACACAAGAATGTTATATTCATGTTCGTAAAACTTTTTTCTATCTCAAACGTCTACAAAATTCAAGAAATCTTGCACAATAACAGGCGGAGACATCACAGGGGCACTGATCCATAAAACACTGCTTCGGTCGGCCCATCACGTACACATGGTTGTCTTTCTCCCTGTACTCAATATCCAATGGCCCTCCAAGTAGATCAACATCACAACTCTATTTTACAACAATACAGATCAGTAGGAGGGAAACAAGACAATCTATGGCATGCTAAAAGATGGACAAACTCAGGTTCCATAACACATTATTCTAGTGTATATCACTTTGCTAAGTAAATTTATTAAAACATTATCACATCTTAAACTTACTCTCGCAGCATGACCCTCCAGAACTAAAACACTGGATAAAATTAAACGAAGCATGCAGCTGTTCCTTGCATTTTCCATTTTCAAAATCTTCATTCAAATTTTTATTTAAAATAAATTATATAATATATGAGATAATAATACCTTTTAGAGGTGTACAAAATCGATTCTGAATCTGATTTTACGTAGAATATAAATCTGCCCTATTTAATAAGGTACCTTATTTGTCGATTTTGTTCAATTCCGATTTGGTTCTGATTCCAAAACAGAATGCCTTGTTTATTAATAATCTCAATTCTATAATTTTTAACTTGAAAAATTATAATAGTCATGGGACCCAAATATAAGAAAACCGGCGGATTTGAAAATTTTTCCAAGTTCATGTCTTAATAAATCGCACCTGCTGCTTACCATCCATTCTGGATAGGTGCTATTACTTACATGAGTAAAGTCTTACGGCCCATAGAGAAGGAATGGTCAGTATACACCAAGGAGATGTTGGCCATCATCCATGCAGTCAAGGTATGGCGACCTGCCTGACACATGTCTCACTGCTATTAGTGGAGCAGAGTGGAATGTATGGACAGAAATCAAGGAGGCAATAGAGATTAACCTTTAAAGCCAAGAGCTCACTGAGAAGATCAAGAATTTTGACCCTAAGGTTAATAAATTCACCCTTAAGAACGAATATATTTGGCACAACCAGCAGGTATATGTACCAAACATAGTGCGACTAAGAGGAAAGATCTTGAATCACTTCCAAAACTCACAGGAAGGAGGACATTCAAGATGGTTTCGTACTTACATGCAGATCAAGCTATTCTTTTGGTAGGAAGGACTTAAGGTTGAGATCAAAAAGCTAGTCCGAGAATGTGATGTTTGTCAGTGCAGCAAACTAGAAGGTGGCAAGACCAAGGGGTTATTACAGCCTTTGCTAATACCAGGATAGTATTGGGAAGACTTGACAATGGACTTCATCATAGGAATGACCAATAGCAAGGGTTACACGGTGATATTAACTGTAGTGGACAGACTCAACAAGAGTGCACACTTTGTGCCACTCAAGCAACCCGACACGGCAAAAGAAGTAGCCCAAGAGTTCATAAAAAATGTGGTAAGACTTCATGGCATACCATAGACAATGTTGTCGGATAGAGATACTGTTTTCATGAGCAAATTCTAGAAGGAACTTTCCACACAGCTTGGCAGCAACTTGGTCGCCTCATCTGCCTTTCATCCACAAACACATGGACAAAGTGAGGTAACCAATTGAACTCTAGAGCAGTACTTAAGATGTTTTTGCCATGATCATCAAAATGATTAGGAGGAGTACATACCATGGGCAGAACTGTGGTATAATATCACCTATCATGTGGCAATCAAGATGACACTATATCAAGCAGTATATAGAAGGATACCCCCAGGAATGTCAAGTTATACCATGGGGAACAGCAGCATACATGAAGTGAATATCACACTTCAATCAAGAGAAGAGGTCTTGAAGAAACTCAAGCATGAGCTTGAGAAGGCAAGGGACCGAATCAAGAGACAAGCAAATAAAGGGAGAAAGGAAGTGGAATTTAAGGTAGATGACTATCTCTATCTTAAAATCCATCCTAGGCAGAAAATCAAGGTTGGAAAGCCAACTACAGCGATGCTGGCTAGGAAGTATTTTAGACCTTTTCTCAATTTTCCTTCACATCCTTTGCAGTGCAATGACACTCTCAAAACCACAACCGGTAAATCAAATTGTTAATGCTACATTTATAAGTGGCTAATATTCAACTGGAAAAATCAAGAGAGAAAGACAAATTAACCTGATTTGAAGGAGGCTTTTCCGGTGAATGGGAGGATTCAACATCCTGGTTGCTAACAGCTGTAGTACTTGTCTTCTTGGGTTCAGTCGGAACCAATGCCGAAACCGGGTCATATTCTGATAACCCATCGAAGTGAGCTGCGTCGTTCAAGAGATCCCTGGACGATCCTGGTGGAGTAATGAAATCACCCGGCTGAGCACAGCTCTTCCTTTTAATATCCGCAGGCACGACAGACTAACAATCCTTATAAATAGCAACATCACCTGAATTATAATGTGTCTTCCACGAAATAAGTTTCTACCTTTTGTATATATTTGCTCAACTCTTCCTTTGCATCAGTTGAGATCTGCTGCATTCCCAAAATTTTTAAAATGAAAATGCTAGATCCGTCGATCAACGAGAACGAGCGAGTAGAAAGATTGTTTAAGCGTACTTTACATTCTTTTTTTTGGAATTTTTTTTAAAATAAAAAATTATATTTTGATTATAATATTACAAAATTTTTCTAAATCGCTGTACAGAAGATAATTGTTGAAATTTTTTTTTAAAAAAATGTTATTTTTTTTAAATTTATTAATTGTTAGTGTATAAAATAGCTTTTTTTTTCTCATTTTCTCTTACAAATTGAATTATTTTTAAGGAAGAAAAAAAAATTATTAAACAAAAATTACAAGTTGATCTTTTAATCTATTTTTTATTAAAATATACTAAGAATTTTTTGTTGCAAATAAATTTAATATGCATGCACTTGAAATTCTATCAATTTTATGATAAAAAAATAAAATAAATTAAAATTTGACAAAATTAAAAAATACTTGAAATACAAAAAATTTGCGAAGAAGGTGATTGGTAAGGCTCGAAAAAATGTGAGGGTGAAGAGATCAGATGCAATATCTCTCCCAGGATAGAAATCACGTGAAGGGCCTCGAGAAGAGGCTTGCTGGACTTATATATATATATACTCTACAGCACGTTGTCAGAGATGTCAATTGTACTGCGAATCCCACCACCCTTAACACGTTACGAGTTTAAGAAGGATTTGATCTTAAAATTTTAGCTTACCATCTCCTCCTGTAATTTTCTTGTTGCTTAATAAAATTTCTTCTTTGGAATGAAAAAAATAAGACAAAATCTGGACTTATTTGAGTGAGCCTGCCTGTGTGGTATTGTATTGGGAGGTACGGTGTGTTTGTACATGCATCAAGTCCTCAGACAATTGTACTGATTAATACTAAATCCATCGATTTTGTATAGCTGTCGTTCAATTTATTTTTCTAATTGCAAAGTGGACGAGAGAATTCATTATCATTTAATTCAAAGTGATTTTAGCGCTGGGCAAGAGAGTTGAATGGCCTGAACGGGGACTGCAGTTGTGAAATGGGTCAGGTCCAGTTGGAGTCGATCGTTGCATACCAGAGTTTAAGTCCTCAGTGAACGCAGATTGAATGGGGCAGATTGCGATTGTGAAGAGGGTTAGGTTCGTATGGAGTCATTCTGAGTATAAAAGAATTCAGTGCCTGGACCCATGAAGAATGAAACGGGGGCGGATTACGATTGTGAAGTGGATTAGCAACTTGTGATGGACTCCAAAAATATTTGGAGCCGGCTATTATGGGCCGCAGAAGGAAAGGGCTATTATTGAACAAATTAAATCATAAAAGGAAGGGTATTTATTAATTATCATTCTCATAAAAAAAATTACAACATATATTAAAAAATATTTATAGTCAATTATAAAAATTTTGATCAAATTGATGTTTCAATGGTATTTTATTATATTAAAAAAATGAATTACAACATAAATGGATGGGTATTATTCTCATTCTCACAAATACAGAATTAAAATAATTTACAAAAATAAAATATATATATATATGATGAATTTTAAAATTGATGATTAAATTAATGTTTTAAATGTTCACACTATTATGTCACATTATAGTATAAAATATTAAAAATACATAAAAAAAAACTTTGAAGAAATTAATATTTGCTACATATAAAATAATATAAATAACTAAAACCACAGATAAAATTAGGCAAAACAGATTGCATTCTTCATTTCCAAAATCTTCATTCAAATTTTATTTTAAATAAATTATATAATATATGAGATAATAATATTTTTTAGAATGTACAAAATCGATTTTATGTAGAATCGAAATCTACCATATTTTTTTATTTTGTTTAATTTTGATTTGGTTTTTATTCCAAAATAGAATGCCTTGTTTATTAATAATCTCAATTTTATAATTTTTTAACTTGAAAAAAATTATTAAAAAATTTAAATTAATGATATTAAATTGTAGAAGTAATAAAATTATATATATATATATATAATATATATATATAATTGAGTGATTAAAAGATTATAAAAAAGTTGATATACAATAATTTATCTAAAAGATATTATATTATACATGACTTAATATTACATATAAACAAAAAAGATAAATGTATTTTTTGATAGTATATTTATATATCTAATAGTATTATATCATATATATATTTATTTATAATAATTATTAGTTTACTCAACAACTGTAAATAAATAAATATATAGATAGTCACATTTTATTAAATTATTATAAATAATACGATAAATTAAGTTAAATAAAATATTACAAATATATTAGTTAATTCTTTTATGTAGTTTAATAGATAAAAAATATTCTCTTCAATTAATTATTCGTTTAACTAAATATAAAATATATTATGTAAAAGTGATGTTTTTACAAATTTAACAATGAATTGTAGTTTGCATTTAAAGTGTTTATTTAAAAATATTTTTTCTTAATTTTAATCAAAAATTTTAAATGTTATTATTTCATTAATTGAATAATTTATTATGTGAATTAATATTTATTTTATCCTCGAAATATAAAATAAATTAAGTAAATAATCTTTTAATTTTTCGATTTAATTTCGATTTGTTAATCTTTGAAATCAGAATTTACCCTAAAAAATCAGTTTCGGTTTGGAACCAATTTGTTTAGGGTCGGCTCTTGGCGATTCAAATTTTACCAAAACCAGCACACATTCCTTTTTTTTTAAATTGTAGTTTTATTATTATTCCTATAACAAGTAACAATTTCAAAGTGATAACACTGTCTTTTATGTCCTCTGTGCTGGTCTAAAATTTTTGTTCTTTAACCTTGATTCTTGAAGCCCAAACCTAAAATTTGAAACAGAATACTGATTCTTGATCATTAAACTTGAAGGACTCGAATCCTACATTCGTTTACCATAATTTTGAATTAGTTGTTAGCCTAACCCTTCTCTCTACCTTTCTTGGAAGCTGATAAAAAATGTTAATCATTTTGTTGAAAAGCAAAAGAAGGCCGCCATGTAATAAAAGAAAGATGTGTTTTGACATCAAAGTATTTGTCTAATCCTAATATAAATTTTTTACTGTCACATCCCAGTGCTGTTTGTTGTGTTGAACAAGATTCTTACTGCCTAAGCTCGAACCCAGAGCTTTACTGTTTATATATACGGATTTCTCTCCTACTAATCGCTAGGTTGTGGTTATAGAGTATACAAACCACCAATATCACCTCTCGAATCAGGGTTTTTCTCATCTTTAGGTGTGCGGGAGAACCCGCGCAGGGACGGGTTCCGAGAAAGGTATGTCCATAAGCCGTTCCAGGAAGAATCAAATCATTCACGACATACTTTTGACCAGAAGTGGCTAAGGCGGCTATCGAAGAGCAGCCGCCCCCAAGCTCTACTAAGCAATAATAGCCTTCCTTCCCCTGCCGGGGTCTTCCGACGTGAGCAGCATGAGACCATATTAATAAGTAGAACCCACCAAGTCTAAAGTAGTCTTCTTTCCTCCTATCTTGCCTCTACGCTATCTCCCAGCTACACATTTCTTTCTCAGATAAAGAGAAGGGGCTCGGGGTGGTAACCCTTCCAGAAACTCTTTTAACCTTCTGTGAGATGAGAGAACTATTACTTCCTTTCAGTTCTCGAAGAGTGCTATAGGAGACCCTTCCGAGCTAGCAAGCCAGGGATTGGCGGGGGAGTATAGACAGATAGAGGATCTAATATAGGACAGCCGGGTGATATGTTTTTAATGATGCTATCGAAAGTGTGATTGAACGACTGTCAGGCTTACAATTGATGTGCGAGCTGCAGATGGGAAAGACAGTCTTTGCTCTGGGGGCCAATGCCAAATCTTTCTAAGGAAGGAGGTAGGACGGATTATCAATTTGATTAATATATATATAGAATAGGGTAATAGGCCCCTGCTTATCGATCCATAGTGGGGAAGGAAAGGGTCTCGGCCCAGGGGTCAAGGGAAAGATCCCTCGGAATGGGTTCTGGATGGTTCATATGGTCGGAATAACCGGGATTCATGAAAGGAATGGTACCTGGACCTGGCCGAGTCCTTTAGCCTGTATTGCGCTATGTTGCTCACCCCGTGTCCTCCTAATTAATATTCTTTACCCAAACGAACTCTTTTGGAATTGAATATCATATAAGGCAATAAGGTTTGAACAGGAGGAAAGGCCCTCTTGCAACATCCGTGATCAAATGACTTGATGCGCTTAGCACGTGGTCGTGGAATTGATCTTCTGAATAGACCAGCATGGCATAGGACCTTGCCGAACTGAGTGCAAAAAGGAAGATCATTAGCGAGTGAACCAAACTCTTTTCATTATGTTTCTCCTTTTCGCCGCTTGGGAAAGGGATAGGGTTCTTGTACTCGCCCGCTGACTGCCTGTTGAACAGAATAGATGCAGGTGCTTCTTCCCGGTCCCAAAACGTGTTTTGACCCCGGCTTTCTTCTATTATCTATTGGCCCTCGATAAGACATTTCTCAAAGGATGAGAGCTTCCCTCTTGTTGACTTACACAAAGAGCACCCACTACACAATACCAGCTCAGCTGCTTCCCCTTGTTCTTTTTATCCAAGTGAGGCAAATGGTTTGTTTGTATTTATGCTATGGCTATTGGTTCTTAAGGCAAACTTCCTTTTTTTAACACTAACGTACACCGGACTCGCTGAAAGCGATCCATTTTGGTTTTGTTGGAAGAACAATTCGGTTTGAAACAAGACTAGATTTCGTCGTGGAGATTGGAGCGGGGCTGGCATCCTTATATTGAAGGAAAGGCTCTTATGTCATCTGGCGACGATCGGAGCCTTCTCTGGTTGCCTCGATCACTACAAGCAACCCAGCTGAAACATAGTCTACGGTTGGTTTTGCTAATGAACTAGATGCCTGCCCCTTCCAGTCTTGAAGCAAGCTGTGTCAAAATCGAATCAAAGGCTCGTTCTGGTAAATGGTATACAGTACAATCCCTGCCTACCTTGGTCCACTCAGTAAGAGTGTTCTCAAATCCCAAGTCAAGTCTTACTCATCAAATACCACAGCACAAGAAAGGCTACTAGTAGATAGCTAGTAGTAGATCCTATTCCTTTCCTCAACGAGTGTATCATGTGGATAACAATCCCTTGTTTAAAGACCGAAGGGACTAGAACAATAGAGCAGTTACTTATAGTAGTAGCCGCTGATTGTTTGAGCTGACTTGCTTATCTTGTTCTACAGTCCTACAATCAGGAAACAATTGGTTCTTGCTTATCTTGTTCTACAGTCCTACAATCAGGAAACAATTGGTTCGCCCAAGAGTCACTCATTTCCATTTCCTTTCGAGTTAACACATGGGATCTTATCACACGAGCTGATTCAATAGGATCTCCTCTTTCTATTCCTTTATATTCTATTACTATTACTGCTAGCGATCAATCGTAATATAGTATAGACTCTTAGCAGTTAGAAAGATGCGCTCAAAGATAAGACTACAAAAGAATATCAATGGCTCTTATAACTAAGGATGTCTCGCTGAGTCAGAGGTTTGACCTTTAGGAGCCTCTTTTGAATCAGTGCCAGTCCCTCTTTAGTCAGATACGTGTACTTGCGCTTCTGGGTTCGAAATAACAGTAATAGATCGATGGCCTTCACGAGCTTGATTAGCAGGTTCTTCTGTTGAGAATTATCCTTCTCCATCCCAAGCTCTCGCCTAAACCTTCGCACCCACCAGTCAATTCCCATTGGAGAACATCGAGACGAGAGTCACTCGCTCCCTTTTAAGGGGAGTGGATAGGGATGGGACTAAAGAGCTCTAACAGAAGAGTGGCAACGGCTTATCCGAAAAGACCATCTTCTCTCTTTTCACATTCGCCTTTCTCGGGCTCGGGATTCCTAGTCGGTTCTAGAGCAAAATCCTTCTTCCGCTAGCTAATAGTCCCATCTTCTCTCTTTCATAACTTTCTTGTTGATTGAAACCTTTTGTTGAGGAAAATCCCTTTAGAGCTGGGAAATCAAAATCTCCAGTCGCATTCGATCGTCAGTCAAGCCGCCCTTATATTCCTTCCATGCTCATCTGGTGGGAGTAGCCTCTTCATGGAAGATTGGCCCTTTTGTTTAAGTATACTGACGATGGGGACTATATAGTTGTTGTTCCTATTCTTTAAGTCAGATACAGGTTTTTTTGAGTCGACTGATGCATCTACAGTGGCACAGCCAGTATATGGTGGGTGTTTAAGCTGTTGGAACTTGGGGTTCCACTTTCGGTCCAGGGCTGAATCTATATTCATGATGGAGACAAGTTGGCAATTGGAAAAAAAGATGGCTTCAAAACGACTTTCTTATGCATACTTCGGTCCCATTATATACATATATATATATATATATATAAAATAAATTGGCAATTGGAAAAAAAGATGGCTTCAAAACGACTTTCTTATGCGTACTTCTTCGGTCCCATTATATATATATATATATATATATATATACGCGCGCGCGCGCGCGCCGCGCGAGATGTACTTCCTTGCAAATCGATAATAAAGAAAAAAACTGGGAAAAGTATACCCGCATCCTTAAATCTTTCGTTTGAACCAAGGAAGAAGAGGGCCGAGGCAAAGCGGGAGCAGAAGCCTTATTGGAGGCCAAAGCGTGAACTCGCCGATCGAGGGAAGGCTTTTCTTCTTTCCTCGGCTTTCCTCACTTTATCACACTCGATGAAACGGAGAGCAAAAGAACAAAACCTTTACTTTAGCAAACTAAGAGACAAGCGACGGCAAGCTACTCGCCCTCGGTCAGTAGAACCCTAGTGAGGGAAGAGCACTCGCTTCTCTTACTATATTAGTAGGGCACACTACTTTAGGAACAATAGCCGGCCGACTAGTCTCTTACACAATCCTTTGTGGACTCGCACGCATAAGTCTGCCTCCTCTTTCTTTTCTAGTGTACCTCTTTTTCTTAATTAATGGGTGGAAAAAGATCGCGTGAGAATGGAACTATGGCTCGGCTTGATGTCCAAACAAAAATGCTACCTAGTGCAGCTTGGGGGAAGCAAAGGTCCAGTAAAGTTAGGGGCAGTCCTTTAGTAGCGGAGGATAGTTGATCGATTAGCCTACGCTACAAGCAGCACGTTGTTCCTACCCCTTAACCTACCTTTACCTTATCTTAGGGGAAAATAAGGAGAATCTTTAGTAGTTAGCTTTTCAATTAAGATATTTACTGCTTTTGCCGCTCATAGAGAAAGATACCGTTAAAACTAAAACAACAGCAGGAGGAAAGAGAAGTCTTCCTTCTTCTAGAGCTGCTTTAAAAGGGTGATCCCTTAACTAAGTAGCTTTCACGCTCCCCAAGTTCTTATTTTGCTTTTGCCTTCTGACTGCCCCATTTAATATTGAATATTGAGAATAAGCAGACTAACTTAGACCTTAAGGGGGCAACAACAAAGAATCGATTGGACAAAACAACACAGGGGTTGACATCCATGAGGATTGGTTACTCTCGAAAGACAATCTGGACAGAGAATCCTACTCCCGCAAAGGGTAATACTGCGAGCTTCAAGCTCCAATTCAAGTCGCTCCCCCTGTTTACTTTTCAGTAATCTTCGATCACCCTACAGGAGCAAGAAAGAGAAACTACAAGAAACTAGTAGACGTTACGCTCTTCCCTAGCAGCCAAATAGATTTAATAGGTTCTGTCCTATCTTGTTATAACACTACAGGGTTAACCCATTCCTCAGGTATTGTACTGACAAGTGAGATAAGGGGCCAGAAGCCCGGGTAGAGAACCAATGCCCCATCTCATTGAGTCAAGCGCTGCCCTTCTTCCATCACGAGGGGGGCCTTGAAAGATTTGACATTACAGAGGTATCTCAACGCGCATTCTTCTGTAGAAATGATGGGCGCTACGTGGGTTCTACTCGGCCCTTGCCCCCTTACCTTTTTCTTTCACTCATGAAGCCTCTGTCGATTAGCCTGTGGTACGCGTCTCCATTCCAATACAAACACTTCTGATTGAGACTTCAACTGAAGCTGATAAGCCTTTTTATGTATAATAATAATAATAATAATAATATTAGGCTTGGTAGTAGCTTACGGCAAGCACTTCCTTCCCCTTCCATGATAGCTAGCTGGGTTCGGGGCTTTCATGACAAGTTGCCAATGCCAGAGTGCTCGTTAGTCAAGAATCGATTCTTCTGTTTCTGATTTTTTGGTCAATTAACATGGTATCGATACGGAAGGACGGACCTGCCCGGGTTACTAGTGGAGCTGGCCATGCCCGCCGTCGATTGACGGGAGGTGAGAGTTCGATTTGAGACATAAGATCGACCCGGCACGACATTAGATGGCATTGAGAGATGGTTCTTTGGTCGTCTTTAGTAGATGCTCTTTCTGGGGTTGTCCCGGGTATGGTAAGTAATACCGCTTTAAGTCTCTTTCTCTCTGCGGCCATGATGGTCTCTTCTTCTTCCGGTATCGAATCCTGCGCCTTCTTTTTCTTTCTTTAAGTTAGTGATGGGGACCTGACCTGACAAGGGAGGGTCTTCTGTTTCACTGGAGCATGAACCCATTTCCGAGTACGAGTCGAAGTCTCAGTGCTCATCTTGGTCCGTCCCTACCCGCTTCAATAGCTTACCTTCCAAGCAAGCCCAGTAGTTTATAAGCTGCGTAGGCCCCGGTTTAGTATCATTGCGTACCCTTGCTCATTCTGTTCCGTCCACATGGATGGGTTGGGGTTGTGGGGCTAGCTCGTGGACATGCACCATGGCGGCTGGCTTGAATCCCGAAATCCCGAAGATTTCAGTACGAGTTTTCCGAGTTTGAGTTGACCTCATTTTGTGACCGAAATGTCGAATAGGGTTAGTCTAAGGTAGGCGACTTGCTTAGGGGGAAAGAGACAGCTCAGCAAAGCGAAGCGAGCAGCAGGAGAAGCAAGAGATGAGCGCCTGATAGCCCTTAATGCCGGATCATCGGGAGTCAAGGGTTAGCCCCTCCCTATACGAAGAGACAGACCGGAATGAAACTTAATAAGACTATAGAACTAAAGAACTAACTGAAAATATACCAGAAGGCTTTCTTCGTAATTAGTCTAAATTCTTTCTGCTATACTCTTAAGGCTCACATCTCATGCCCGAATGGCTGGCTATTAGTATCAAAGGTAACCTACATTTGATAGGCTCACATCAATATCCCTATTGAAATAGGAAAGGTGACCCTTTCTTGATGAGTGAATCTAAGGAAGGCTAGAAAGGGTCTAATGGCGAACTCATGCTACCTTTGGCTATAGAACGACGGAGCTTAATCCATACTGTGTCAAGGAAGTCAGGGCTTTCCTCTACTTGGGTCTAAGGAACCTTGAGTCCCTACTCTTTCTTTTGCTTTTGGAAGAGTTCAGGGAAGTTAGATATATGTTATCTAATTAGCTGCTAAGCTCAGGAGCGTAGTCACTGAGGTGAAGCCTAAGGTTTTTCCTTAGAGCAGTGCAGTGCTGAGACGTTGTGCAAAAGTGCACTTCGCGCCAATGTAGTGAGTGTACGGTCTTCACTGCCTCTGTTTTGAGACCGTAGAGACGGGGGCCCGTACCGTTAAGGTGAGGCCGGAAGCCTGTCGAGACCGGCCTGTGTTGAGCGCTCGATCGTTACTAGAGCATAGAGACGAGACGGCGTAACAAGCAGCAGAGCCGAAAACCCGTGTTTTGAGATCTAGATAGGCGGGCCCTTGCCTTACTTAGGCTTGAAAGTTCCAGGCGAGTGTAGGATACGAAATGAGACACGAGCTAGTAAGCTAGTACAGTATACGGGCCAGTATACGAGCCTGGCCCGGCCAACAACGGGCACGATTGGTAGTATCCAAAAGGGAATCCGAGAAGGGAAAGGGATGGACAGGATTTCATGAGACAGCCCCTCTACTACTTCTCTTTCACGTCTTTTTTTTTCTTTTTCCAAGCAAAGCAATATCTCCTTCGTCCAGGAAAGCGAGTAAATTGCCGTTTTCCTCGGCACCTGCCAACACGGTCTCGATGTTGAGAGTCACATCCTTGGCTCGAGCGAAGAGCGACGGATCTTTTGTATTCTGGATAGGCGATTTTGACAGGGTAAGGAAGGTGTATATCTAATCAACCGACTCCAATCGGCGACCTTAAATAAGGGTAAAGACCCCTTTTTTATCCTGTCTTTTCAAACTCTTGTGATTATTCAATGCTTGAAACAAAGATTCTGCACTGCCATGAGAAAGAATCTCACAGTAACCTATCAGCTTTGAAAACAAACAAGTCCTCGGCTCGTCTTTTTTACCTGTGGGTTCTCTCGATGCCAATCCCGCACTTGACGTGCAATATGCACTTCTAATTGAGATCAAGGAGGACTTGAACCTCCATTTCCCATTCTATGGGCTAGATGCCTTTCGATGATCCCTCTCCCAAAACCCACTTCTCAGTCCATTTTCCTACACAACACAAATTCCTATTGAGTGGGGCGAATAGTCAGACTTCAGTTTAGAGTCAGGCTTTGACCCCCCACCGTTCTTGGCAAAGATCATTCATTTCTTCTTCATCTGATTCCGCCTTGGTTACTGGTGAAAGTCATTCTTCTGTCCTCTTCTCTTACTCTACCTAAGCCCACCAACCTCCACTGCAAGCTTATAGCCTTGAAGCCTATAGCTCTCTTTCGATAACCCAGTTGAATAGACAAAGAAGGCTTTCACCCTCAAGCTTTTGATCGCTCTGCCGAATGAACCACCGATTGAGATGTGTTGAAAAAGTGCCTTAGTTTGCTAGGATTTGCTTAAATCTTATCTTTGATTTAGGCTTATCATTATCTTTGATTTAGGCTTATCATTATCTTTAATCTAGGCTTATCACTTATCCTTTGTTATATTTTAACTCTATATAAAGAGCAATATAATGAATAAAAAAGAGTGAGAGAGGCTTCCAGAAAATAATTGCTCTCTCCCGCTCTTTCTTTACCAGTTCATATTACTTTGTTCTTGTGCTAAACAACAACAGATTGGTATCAGAGCCTATTTGTTCTTGAGGGATTTGTGCGTTGAGTGAATCCAAACACAAACCAAAAACACAATAACCAAAAAAAAAGAGAAAAAATCCGGAAGAGATGGAAACTGAAACAATGTTCTCTCATGTTACACCACCAATTTTTGATGGTGATAACTATCAAGTTTGGGCTATTAGAATGATGGTCCATCTTGAAGCATTAGACCTTTGGGAAGCTATAGAGGAAGATTATGATATTCCTCCATTGCCGGAGAATCCTACTATGACTCAACTCAAGGTCTATAAAGAGAGGAAGACTAAGAAGTCCAAAGCTAAAGCATGTTTATTCTCTGCAGTTTCAAGCACTATATTTACAAGGATCATGAGCTTGGAGTCAGCAAAGGATATATGGGACTACCTCAAGAAGGAATACCAAGGCAACGAAAGAACCAAAAATATGCAGGTACTCAATTTGATTAGAGAGTTTGAAATGTTAAAAATGAAGGAGACAGAAAACATCAAAGACTACTCTAACAAATTGTTGGGTATAGTGAATAAGATAAGGTTACTTGGTAAGCATTTTTCTGACGAACGAATTGTACAAAAAATTCTCGTAACTTTGCCTGAAAAGTACGAGTCTAAAATTTCTTCATTAGAAGAATCTAAAGATTTGTCAAGTATATCCTTGGCAGAATTGGTGAATGCATTGCAGGCACAAGAGCAAAGAAGAATGATGAAAAAAGAAGAATCCATGGAGGGTGCTCTTCAAGCAAAGGCAGAAAATTCAGAAGGAGGCAAAGATAAAAAGAACTACAATAAGAAAAAGGGCAATAAGCCTAGCAATAACAACAAAAACAAGGATGAGATATATCCACCTTATCCACACTGCAAAAAAACAAACCACCCACAAATATGAGGTTGTTGATATATTTTGGAAATATAAAGCATGGGTGGAAAATCAAAGTGGCTGCAGGATACAAAAGATAAGGTCAGATAACGGGAAAGAATACACCAATGATATTTTTGACACGTTTTGCAGAGAAGCTGGTATTGAGCATCAACTCATAGCACCTTACACTCCACAACAGAATGGCGTAAGTGAGAGAAAAAATCGAAGTATTATGGAGATGACAAGGTGTATGCTACATGAGAAGGAATTGCCAAAGAAACTATGGGCAGAAGCTGCAAACACTGCAGTTTTTTTGCTAAATAGGTTGCCAACTAGAACTTTGCAAAAAAAAACTCCGTATGAAGCTTGGTTTGGTTACAAACTCGATTTGCAAAATCTAAAAATTTTTGGTTGTCTTTGTTTCTTTTATGTACCACAAGAAAAAAGAGACAAACTTGATAAGAAGGCAGAACCAGGAGTTTTCATTGGATATAGCAATTTTTCCAAAGCTTATAGAATTTTTCAACCACAAAATGGAAAAATTGTTATAAGCAGAGACGTCAAGTTCATAGAGGATAGACACTGGAACTGGGAGGAGTCAATAAAAACACAATTGTCAGAGATTCCGCAATACTTTGATGATGATATAGATGAAGTCCCAGTTAGAGGAACAAGGTCTTTATCTGACATTTATGAAAAAAATAATATTATTGTATTTGAGTCTGCAGAATTTGAAGAAGCTGAGAAGGATAACAAGTGGGTTGAAGCAATGAAAGAAGAGCTCAGAATGATTGAAAAGAATAACACTTGGGAGTTGGTGAACAAACCTCAACATAGAAAGGTCATTGGAGTCAAATGGGTTTATAGAACCAAACTTAATGCAGATGGTTCTATAAACAAATATAAAGCCAGATTAGTTGTGAAAGGGTATAGTCAAGTGTTTGGAGTGGATTTCTCAGAAACTTTTGCTCCAGTAGCACGCTTGGATACAATCAGGATGTTGCTTGCTTTGGCAGCACAAATGAGATGGAAGACTTACCAGTTGGATGTAAAATCTTCTTTTTTAAATGGTAATCTTCAAGAGGAAATCTATGTAGAGCAACCAAGGGATTCAAAGTCAAGGGACAGGAGGAGAAGCCTCTGCAATTACTAAGGCAAGGTGGAGTGTTGAAAAAGTGCTTTAGTTTGCTAGGATTTACTTAAATCTTATCTTTGATTAGGCTATCATATCTTTAATTTAGACTTATTATTATCTTTAATCTAGTCTTATCACTTATCTTTGTTATATTTTAACTCTATATATAATAAATAGTGAGAGAGGCTTCCAGAAAATATGCTCTCTCCTGCTCTTTCTTGCCATTCCAGAAAATATTGCTCTCCCGACTCTTCTTTGCCAATCATATTACTTTGTTCTGTGCTAAACAACGACAAGATTTATCGTCAATCACTTCGGTAGCTCTTGTGGTTTCCCAAGGATAGCGGTAGCTGGGGCAAAGCCCGCTTTCTTCGCTCCGCGAATGAGAGAGAAAGTCAGAGGTAAAAACACGTTATCTCTTTGCGAGGTCCGAAAGTGGAGAACGCATAGCATTCTCTGGGCACATAGGATCAAACGTAAAGCAGCGCTTTCTTGGCAGAGTTTTAGGCGGCAAGATACTTTAGGGCTTGTTGGAGCTGCTGAGCATAACGAATCGAAGCCAAAGACTGATCAAGGTAGCTTGCCTGCCAAGCCGATAGGCGAAAGGCCGAAGGATGGAGCGTGCAAAGTCGATCGTGCACCTGTCACTTATATAATAGCCAGTCATCCATTAGAAGCAGGCAAAATGATGATGAATTGCGATTGGTCCAAACCCTCGACCAACGACTTATTGCGACCCGCCCAGAATGCCCATCCACACTAAAACCTTATTCACACAGCAAAGAAAGACCGAGTGGAAGGGGGCTTATCCACCACAACATTACCGTCAAATATCCATTTCCGGGTCCAATTCTTCGGATTCCGCCTCGATTCTCTCCCAAAGTCATTTTTTCGTGCGATCACCTTGGCCGTCAAGGGCTTTAACCACGCACCGGACCCAAGGGATAGCATTCTCCATGCTATTCATACAAGGTTCGGGGAAAACCTGAATAACCTTCTCTCGAAGGTAGGCGTGCCAGCTCCAGATAACTGGACGCCTACCGAACTCGCCTCGCAAGACGCTTATTTACTCCCCTTCTCTACTTCCTTTTCCTATCCTTCCCCCCCTCCTTTCCCCTCTTACCTCTCTCTCTCCCCCCTCTCTCTTTTTTCCCCTTCCCTTCCTTCCTT
>BNST01000735.1:0-67508 GCA_019650275.1 Xylocarpus granatum
CTGCAGAATCTAAAAATGACTCGTATGCAGAAACAAAACAACCTATTCATCCTTCGCACAATGCTAACGGGCAAACCTAAACCTGCATTTGTCTGTTTGGAAAAAACAGTAATCAATAAATCCTTTCGTGAGCAGCTTCTCTATGGCTGAATTCAATAATCAAGAGACATATATCATCATCGCTTTTGTGCTACTAACAGTGGAAAACCATATTAAAATATACTGAAATAAAACACATTAGATAAAGCTTCAAAAGGCTGGCATTTAAATACCTAGAAGCAAACTGGTTGATCTACCAAAGATAATCAAAATTCTCGTCAGTGAATAGTTGAGTTCATACTTTTGAACAACGATAAAACTCATTAATATCTACTCCTTTGGCGGTGAAGATATCATGGCCTTCGTGATGCTGCTTTAACTGCTCAGGTACAAAAAATTGTTGCTGCCCTTTCTCTTCTTGTTGTGTTATCGATGCAAGCCATTGTACAACAATTTCTAATCCATAATCTGCAGCATTGGTGGAAGTCATTTTTCCCTTAAGACATTCTTCCCCACTAAAATCTAGCCGATTGGTGTGTAGAGTTGATTGCCTATGTTTACTATCTCATGTATCATTACTACTTGGCTCTACACGATTAAGGACAAGCGCAAAATCAAAAAGACGGCACAGGCATGCAACTATTGACATTCTTCTGCTCCAGCAGTTGAAAATCTGGCTAAAAAGAAGTTATCATGGATTGCAGCACCTCTTCCTTGTACATTGACTGTGGACGAAAAATTGTCCAATGCTGAGATTCATTGTAATCCCTGTTCAAGTTCTTTTCTACATCTTCTTCTTATTCAAGGAGAGGCAATATTTCTGCAAATTCATATTTTATGGAAACTTCATTTTGGTCAAACAATGCTGCTACTAAACCTTATTTTATAGTCATGTTGAAGGGAGAATCAAGGAAAATATATGCAAACACGGGAACTAAAATAATTGCAGTCACTTATCTCTCTCTTTATAGTACAAAACTGTATACGGCTCAAAATGTGTTCATTCTTTAGTCCCTGATATTCATATGTAAAGAATTTTCTTTAGATGTGCTCCAAAGTTCAAAAATAAAACAAGAAAATAGCTCAAAATTGATTTTGCCAACAGTACAAAATAGAACAGAAAATATAGAATTCAAACCCAGAAACTTTATACCATTAATGCCTAGCACTCCAACAGCTTGTAAGAATCTGTTGTGTAACTCCCCCATCCAAATCAGTATTGGCTACTTCAGGACTGAAGATCATCGAGATCGGCAATAACTGCAGACAAAATCAGGGCGAAAAATTTTTGCAATAAGCTACAGATGAGAAAAAATGTCACAGCTACAAAATATCAACCAATGCTGTTTTTCAGCCTACTCTAAAGGAAGAGGAAAAAAGGAAATAAAGAATTGAAAGATTTGTATACTGACTATGTCTATATGTACACAAGTTATATAACTGAATTCAACTGAGATTGCCTTCTTACCTTTCATGAGTAAAGACAGTCAGACTATGTCACTCTGTAAGACTTGAGAGCATAGCAAGTGTATTTTACAGAGTAAACCTTAGCATGATAATATATACATCCAAAGAAACACATTTTTATTCCACTTATGTGTATTTGATGGATTATTTATTCTTTGGCCAAGAATAACCAACAAAACTCACTGGTACATGTACTAATACTTCATAACTTAATACAAAGTTAAACCAGAAACTTATACTTGAAATTTGAGAAATGATCCTGTGTTGACAATAGAGAAAAAAAGTTGTTGAATGTTTTGGGCAACCTTTATTTAACTAGAATATATCATAAATGATCAAGGGCCACTATATAAGAACAAAACACTTAAATAATCATATAAGCAAAGTCAAACGAATATCTGGCAAGTCATTTATGGCCACTAAGGCTGTTATATCAAATGACATGAGTAAGATTACAAGATAATGAGAATCCAAAGCAAGAAGATTGTAAAATCTTCAAAACAAACAAATAAATGAACACCTTAAATAAGTCACCTTCTAAGAATACTATTCACCTTTCACTTAATTCTTGTAAGAACCCTAAAGCCAGCAAAAACTTCCCCTCTATTAGAATAACTTAATTCAGGTTAAGAACACAATCATCAGGGTAGAAGTTGTTACCTTGGATCATTATTGCAACTTGCATGGTGTCCTTAGCTTTCACCAATGCAAGACCTAGCAAACAGTTCAGAATCACAGTCCTTTGTTCCAGAATTCTCTTCTAAATCCATCAACCTAGCATTCAGAGTTCAAGGTGAGAAAGATATTGGAGATAATGGTCTAACAAGGTTTGCAAAAATTGTTTGTTTGTTGGCCATTGACTTACTTAAACTCCACCTGCTCGCCTGAGCAATTAATTTAAACCAAGAGGACTAGTATCGAGGTTCTTGGTTGACAGAAACTTAAGCTAGCAAGGTAATGATAAATAAACAAATAAAAGAAGTCTAAGCATCCTTCTTTTCTCCAACAATCTATTTTTGCATAAAAAGATTGATCCATTTGCATTCCAACAAGCTTATTGATTGATTTGGCAACAGAAGCGTAATATAAACCTTGTAAAAAGTAATTAATACAACTTAAAGCGGAAAACTAGGAAGTCCACTGAGGCGAGAAAGAGTTTGAATTGCTAAAAACTTTTCACCTACTTTACCACTTTTCCCAAGTATTATAGATTTGCATATAGCTTAAACCCTTAAACCAAACACTCCTATATCATAATTTTCAGAATTGCTTGAAACCAAACACTATTACATAATTTTCAGAACTAGCTAAAAGTTCTGTAAGATCCAACTGTATTCTCTCCCTCAGGTGTTCCCCTCACCTCTTTTCTTTTTTGCTTTTTGTTTTTAGATTTCCTTTTCGCCTTAACTCTAGTTTCACTCAACACAACACAGATACTCCTAAAAGAGCCAACAAGGCAAAGGAAATCATAAGAAAAGGAGTTGATTATGGATTGAATGTGTGAATTTCTTAATTTAGAACCTCCTAGTTTACCACAAAGATTCAAACCACAAGTAAACCAAAAGGTTTCCAGATATTACTTCATATGAAAAAGATCAACAAGCGATTGCAAAGCTCTAGAATCCCCGCAAGCCTCCCATATCGCTGCTTTGACTTCCATATCAGATGGTTGCCTCTCTCCAAAGCCAACAAGCTTTCAAAACAATGATGGATTCCAATCAGGGAAGGAACCAAAGAATGTAAATGATTTAAACATATAAACATTTGTGCCAAAAGGAATGCATTTCACCTTCTGTTTTAACAAATGAACCAATCACCAGAGAAAAAGGAAAATTCAAATGTATGTTTGATGGTTGCCAGTCATCACGCACGCATTAGGTAATGATGCAATTAAATTAGTACCAGTATGCTAAATCCCATGCCTGAAAAGCTATCACCACTGAAACCTAACAAGCATTTTGCACACAATAACCCATCAAATTATACATACTTTTGAATAAATGTCAATGCCTTAATTTATAAGAAAAGGAGTTGATTATGGATTGAATGTGTGAATTTCTTAATTTAGAACCTACTAGTTTACCACAAAGATTCAAACCACAAGTAAACCAAAAGGTTTCCAGATATTACTTCATATGAAGAAGATCAACAAGCGATTGCAAAGCTCTAGAATCCCTGCAAGCCTCCCATACCGCTGCTCTTACTTCCATATCAGATGGTTGCCTCTCTCCAAAGCCAACAAGCTTTTAAAACAATGATGGATTCCAATCAGGGAAGGAACCAAAGAAAGTAAATGATTCAAACATACAAACATTTGTGCCAAAAGGAATGCATTTCACCTTCTGTTTTAACAAATGAACCAATCACCCGAGAAAAAGGAAAATTCAAATGTATATTTGATGGTTGCCAGTTATCACGTATGCATTAGGTAATGATGCAATTACATATTGCAAACTTGATAATGTTGATTCTCCGAACATGGTGTGCCCCATAACAGCAATGTTGTCATTTGGATAATTTCATCATTTCGGAAATTTGACTCCATTGTAATTTTGTTGCAAACTTTAATCCACCAACTTTCATGCTTCCTCCGCTCCTTTTCTTTTTGATTCTGATTCAAATAAACATGAAATGATTTTAGGGAGAATACAAGAAGAAGCACATAACAAAAAACAAATTGCAAATTTGAAAGCAACTCAAAAGATAATACATTAAATAAAACCATCCAAATATTGATATACAATATTCAAATTGTCTTATTAAAGGATTGCTTTGACAAAGAAGTTGTACCAAATGGCAGTAGGAGCAATTACATTTAAATACTTCTAATGTTTTCAAGCAATGCTCATTATCATAATTACTGCAATATTGACATGAAAACTTGAGCTCTCTTACTGCCTGGATGCCCACAGAAGGGGCAATGAGAAGATTTTATCACCCACGAGCTTTCATCTGAATAGAGTGCAGCATCATCAATAGATTCAATAAAACCCCGATATTTCAGAACATCGCCATTACCTATGCCATGTAAACTACAAGAAACTTTGTCTTTAATAAATGAAATAAAGATCATCACTCAATATCACTCCACAATGACATTCTTTCAAACTAAAAATAACAAAGAACTGATCTTTTACCAAACCTATTTAATATTCATGTTCACTAAAATTTTGGACAAAACGAAGAGCTGCATCAATCCAAATTCCTTGTACCCCACTTAAATCATGGTCGTTACCAACCAAAAGAGAAATGGCCATCAACTGTTTCCTCTTAAGCCCAAGACCAGCTTCAATATCTGATATACAGTAGCATTCAAGTGGTTCCTGCATAGAATAATATTCTCACATTTGCTATCCAATTGAAAGATAATGTTGACAGATGTATATGCAAAGGAACATAAATTAATAGAGAGAAACAATTAGCTGGGGGAAAATATCCTTTCCTCCCTTCTCTGAGCCTTTCCTAAAATTTCATCCACAGGACTTTGTCAACATTACAGACAACATTTTAAATATAGAAACCAAAGATAAGAATGATAACAAACAATATTGCTAGAAATATTTTATAAAAAGCCCCTCACCTGACAACAGTTCAACAATTTTCACATTGCCCAGACCTGTCTGTTGTAATCTTCATTATACAAGTTATTACCAACAACTCTCCATATCTTTTATCTTTTGCCAGAATCTTTTGAACAAAAATCTCTGCCACTGCTTCCCCAGTCACAAGTCTTACTCAGATGAAAATTCTAACGCAGATAGCTAATTATAAACTTCAGCTAAACACACATGAAGAAAATAACAATATTAAAAAGAATTATTGGCCCAATCACAATTCTCTCAATTCAACCTTCGTGGATTTTGCTAAGAAGAATGAATCAAAATGCAGATAACAGCGTTCCGATATGTCCAATAATAAGCCTTTATGTGTCATGATCTATATTTGGATGCCAATTTTGTGTTAACAGCAATAGAAAATTGCGTTGTAGTTCATACATAGCAAAAGGGATACACAACATGATAAACTAGAGGTTTTAGAGCTATAAGCATGAATAGGTACTTAAAGAGACGTTCCTGTAAAAATGACAACTTGAAGCCAGTATATAACACAGCATTGTGAGAGAATATATATGATTGAATTAATAACTTCAAATATGGTGCTATGCAAAAATCACATAGTAGAATAGTTCTATCACACCATTTGTTTAGTCTAAAAAAATGTCATTGAAAAGTTAAGAGAGACCACAATAATATAAGATATCCAACGAGAACGCTTAAGACCTTTGGCCACCAACAATTGCTAAATGCATCTAATTGTGACATTATTATGTTCATAATAACGTGAGCCCATAATAAATAAATAAATAAATGATTTCTTAAGTGAGCAAATAAGCCTACCATAAACTTACTTTTGAATTGGGTCGAATACTTTTCATCACACATTTAGCCCCAAAGAGGAATGTCTCACTATCAGAGAGAGCAGTAAGCAGCAAGTAGATACCGTTATCTCACTGGATTTCTGACTGGCAAAGATCGAACTTGGGTGGGTGGCTCATAAAAGGGGGCTTTATGTACCCGCACGCAGGGCGTAGCTTTCAAGCCACTCATGCCACCGACCTTACGAAGGTAAAATTCCTGCATTGCCACTGATTTAGAAGAAATTAATTTTTGGAAAAAAAAAGGCAAAAATCTCTTTAAATGTTCACCGTACAATGGTAGAACTGTAGAACATAAATAATCATCTAGAAAAGTGAGGTAGTCTTTGGGATGATGTCTATCCATAGTGGAAATACCAACTCTACAAATTTTTATACATCATGAGTAACAATCCAAGATCATGCCTTTGTTGTTTGTTGATGATTTTATTATTAATTAAATAATAATATATTCAAATAAAATCTTATTCTTATCCCCTCCTCCCCACGTCACGATCACTTTTCCAGGAGAAGGTACGCTGCCATGCAAAATGCTAAAACAACAATAGGTGTGGAAGCCATGCGTAATGTTTCCGAGCATGGCGCAATAAATTGAAAGAATTTGCAAATCCAAAATGCTATATTGACCTTCGTGTGAGTGAAATTCCAAACCAAATGGGCACATTCATATCTCCATCCAACTCATCATCATCTACATATACAAATATAGTAGAGCTATCAAACTACATTATGTCCAACCCAAGTCATCAGCTGGGCAACGTTTCTGCCTTCTTCAATGAAAAGTGATTACACAGTGTAAGAAAAAGTAAGTATTTGCACTAATCACAAGTTAAACACTCACATTTAGCTGAGAGAAAATGTTTGTCCTTAGGACTTCAAATTCGTATTCGCGTTCTGAAAAAGAAAAGCTCAGTTTGAAGACCCAAGTCACAAAATGGCTACTAAGACACCACAAGATTAATGATTTATTACAAATAAAGCTTTTCGTGACAAAGTTTTTTTGGAAATACATTAAAGACAATCTATTTAACATTTAATAATCATTATTTTTTGACTTATTTTGATTAATGAAAATAAAGCACCCTATAGCACCAATTTTTTTAAATTTGGTTGTATATAAAATTAATTGGATAATTTATTACTGACCAAATTAAATATAAAGTGGCATATCAATAACATAGGCAGATGGGAGTCTTACAAAGAGGGACCCTACTGGACTCAATCTTTCCTTGGAGAATGAATATCTCTTAAAATCTATAGTTGTCAGTTGGATTTAGCTGAAAGCTAAACAACTTTTGGTTTGCAACCAGGCATATATATATGCTGACCAAAAGCAATTAATGTAGATCTAAGCAACTCGCTCCAATGATTTAACAGACAATAAATATCTTTACATCTTCAATTTACCATCCTTTTGGCACTCTCACCTTCGGTAAACTTTGAAACACTGACATTCTGCTTTCAGGTTTTCCTTTTTCTTACTCCAGTAAAGTTGTGTACATCTTCATAATAATATAACAAGAAAAACAACCCAAAGCTACCAAATTCTATGATATTAGTAGATCATTGAGCTGGACAAATGGCAATACTAATCATGTATTCGGTGGAAAACTTACCTAGAATAAAAGAACAACTTTGGAAAATATGTCACACATAGGAAGATGATGCTTGACTACATCTGCAATTATATTGAAGGGTATATTGGCAACTACCTATTTACAAGAAACTTGTAACACAAACTAAATAAAATAATAGTAACTTGGCCCCCAAAGGCTCAGCTGAGGTGATTAAACAACATCTTTGTTTAGGCCCTAGCCTACCCCCTTACCCCTTTAAAGGAAAAAAAATGATAATGGTAACTTGGGAAAGATGATAGTTTCATTTTCTAATGAAAATATGTTGAATAGTTTAAAAGAAATAATCTAAAGCATCAACTTCATGCATCAAAACACATACAAACAACAAGGGTGTCTTTGATTAATTTTAATGTCTCAAATATGTTGAATGCAAACCATCAGATAACATGGCTATATCTACTTCAACTGGTTAAAATTTTGTTAGGGAGTCAAGTGTTTTTCACCTTTGCATGCCCTGATCTTGCATTCATTGGCTTTGTACTTTCAAACAATAAGAGCACATGGGAGCAGATGTGACATTTGACGAAATCCTCTTGCAAAACCTATAGAGTTTTACTGATGAGCTAAGAACCTCATAGCACAATTCAATAGAAATGAAGCAATTATTCTGTTAATTGTTATGCTTACAGCAACCACTAGCACCACCGTATAATAAGCAAGTATAATTCGCCTTGAGCTAGTCTGTACTTCTAAATATTTCTCTCACTAGACTAACCGTACGGGGATCCTATAAGTCATATAAAATGAAAAGCATGCATGTCAGTAAAAAAATTAAGTTGATATAAAATGAAAAGCATGCGTATTGGTAAAAAATTAAGTTGATATATAATGAAAAGCATGCATATTCATAAAAAAAAATTAATTCATAACTAACAGGAAAAACAGTAGTTTTGCGCACACACACATACACACACACACACACATATATATATATTGCCCATTTCACAAGTTATAAAGTAAGAATTCTTTTCATGTATATGTTTGTGTGTTATAGAGAGGTCAGTCTATATTGTGTACTTCTCATAAGTTTGCAAAATGCCATCCCGTTATGCTTTAACAGAAAGAAAGAAAACAAATATTAGCTTCTACTCCTAACTCACGTTTATGACAGAACATAGCCAAAAGTAAGATTCATGCTTGCAAAAAAATTGCAAAAGTAATCTCTCTCCTGAGACTAATCATATGGGTATCTTGTAGCTCAAGTAAAACAGAAAGCGAATGCATCCATAAAAAGAAATGTGTTGATATAAAATGAAATGCAAGCATACTCATTACTATGAAATTCATATAAAATAAAAAGCAAGCATATTCAAAAAAATTTAATTCATAAATAACAGAAAAAGGATAGTTTTGCAAAAGTATATTCAACTTCTAACCAATTTCACAAGCTACGAAGCATGAAATACTGTTTCTTCTCAAGAGTATGTTTGTGCATTAGACAACGAGGTCAATCTAGTTTGTGTACCTATAAGTTTTAGGGTAAGAATGAAAACAAATCTAGTAAAACGCGTTATTAATTTGACAACGTCCAAAAAAGGAGAGAGAGAATTCATAGAACCATTCCTACCTTTTCAATGGCAAGAACTGCAGCTTGATAATTATCTTGGCTTCTCGTGCATACTATGCAAGCTGCTCTTTTTTGGTGTTGGATAATGCTACCGCATGCTGGGACAGTACACTTTGGTTTGCTTTTAGAATTTGTTAGAAAGGGAATTGTAAGAAGTTAGACGGTCATGGGGATGATGTCTGTCCGTGGCAAAATGCCGACTCTACAATTTTTATATGTCATGATTAACAACACAACACCAATGTTGAAAAGAAAATGACTTGCCGTTCATTCAGAGTTTCGAACCAATGTTGAATAGCTACGACAATAAACGCTCAGATAGAATCAACGATATTATATGGATCTAAGAATTATAGCATCTCCGTTGCAAAGCGACAGTGTAATTTCCCCCTTGCAGAATCTAAAAATGACCAATATGAAAAAACAAAACAACCTGTTCATCCTCCGGGCAATGCAAACAGACAAACTTAAGCCTGCTTCTGTCTACTTAGAAAACAACAGTAATCCATAAATCCTTTCCTATCAAAATTTATCTATCGTTGAATTCA
Organism: Xylocarpus granatum; assembly: GCA_019650275.1. Classification (NCBI taxonomy): domain Eukaryota; kingdom Viridiplantae; phylum Streptophyta; class Magnoliopsida; order Sapindales; family Meliaceae; genus Xylocarpus; species Xylocarpus granatum. The sequence goes on from BNST01000735.1 coordinate 9,694, forward strand.
ATTATCAAGAGACACTGATATCTGCATCGAACTTCTTATTCTTGTTGCCATAAACGGTAAAGAACCAGATTGAGATTTACAAAAATAAGAACACCTCAGATGAAACTATAGAAAGTTAGCATTTGAATACCTGGAAGCATACTCGTTGAGATATCAGAGACCATCAAAATTCCCATCAGTGAATAGTTGAGTTGATGCTTTTCTCCAATGAAAAAACTCATTAATCTCTACTCCTTCGGTGGAGAAGATATCATGTCCTTCATGATCTTGTTTTAACTGCACGGGTACAAAAAGTTGTTGCTGCCCTTAGGAAATTCTTCTCCCTCAAAATCTACCATTTGGTTGAAACTTGCCAACTTCCCATTGTTAGTGATCCTTATTCCAGCATAACTAGACGAGAGACAAGCAAAATCCAGCCTGTTGGTGCGTGGAGTCCATTGCCCATGTTTACAATTTGATGGATCATTACAACATGGCTCTACGTGATCAAGTACAAGTGCAAAACCAAGAGAAAGCTGACAAGATATCAAAATGGACTGCATATATGGAAATTGAAATAAACTTCCTTATACATTGTGTGCTACACAACCCATTAAACAGACTAACTAAAATGCCATTTTTGTTGTCATCAGCCGACATAACTTGTTAGGAATGAAAACACATTGGAAGAAATAGTTAGTGAAAGAACAAATTGTGCAGTATTTGCTTAAAAGAAAAATGAGAGGAAAAGTGGACTTTGATTACTACTTATAACCGATAGCTTAGACATTTCTCTCACTGTCTCAAGCAGCTCATATTTATCCATATTAGGTAAGTGAGCCTTTGCCAGTTTAAGTTTGATCACGTCTTCTTTCTCCCACGTAATGCACAATGCATCTATGGTTCACTTGGCAGCAATCACAATAAACAAAATCAGAGTGAGAGATTTTTGCAGGAAGATACAGATGAGAAAAAATGTTAGCTTAAAAAATCTCAACAAATGTTTGACAGCCTACTCTAAAGGAAGAGGCAAAAAAGGAATAGAGAATTGAAATGTTTGTACATTGACCATGCGTATGCGAGGGTATAACTGAATCAATACGCTGAGAAGTAGATATCAATCACTTGGGGCCAATCTCAATATCTGAGATTAGGATTTTAATTCTGGCTAAAATCACAACTAAATCTTTGAGATTAGGGAGAATCATCTAGTCTTCTATCCCCAAAGCAACAAAAATAAGTGGTGAATGTTTACATTGGAAAATAACATCCTCATTACATCTTTATAGCGCGTCACAAAGCAGGAAGCAGGGAAGGAGTGAAAAAGATGATAGATATCTCCTTAATGTATAAATATAAAGATTTAGATGAGAAGTTAGGTAGTATAAATGAGAAAAAAAAGGAAATTCAGATGTATACCTTTATATCCAAAACCATGGCACATTTTTGAGAGAATCACAAGACATGTCGAATCACCATCCACGAGCAAAACATGAACACTTCTTGATAGCAAAAAAAGTGTTCCACTAAATTATCTCACCATTCACGAGTGAACACAGTTGGACTATGATACTCAGTAACACTTTAGAGTACATCTAGTGTATTCTATAGACTAAATCTATGCATAATATTATATACGTCCAAAGGAAAACATTTTATTCCACTTATTCGTATTTGGTTATCTATTCTTTGACCAAGAATAACAAACAAAACTCACTAATACACGTATTAATACCTCATCAACCCCAATTCCTTGTACCCTATTTAAATCATGGTTGTTACCAACCAAAATGTGTCTAATAATAAGCCTTTATGTGTTACAATCTTTTTATTTGGATGCCAACACTGTGTTAATAGCAACAGAAAATTGCCTTGCAGTTCATGCATAGTAAAAGGGATGCACAACATGCTAAACTATAAGAGTTTTGGAGCTACAAATATGAATAAGCCATTAAAGCGATGTTGCTGTAAAAATGATAACATGAGGCAAGTATAGTACAAACATCGTGAGAGAACATATACGATTGTATTAATAATATCAAACTGCTACGATGCAAAGATCACATAGAGAATAGTTCCATCCCACCATTTGTTCAATCTAAAAAATGTCATTGAAAAGTTTTAGAGTGAATACACTAGTATAAGATTATCAATGAGAACACCTAGACTTTTGGGCACCAACAATTGCTACATGCATCTACTAGGGATATTATTATATTCATATTATCGTGAACACAAAAATAAATAAATAAATAAATAATACCTGAAGTTGGCAAATAAGCCTGCTATAGACTTACTTTTGTATTGAGCCTGAACAATTTTATAACACATGTAGCCCCAAAGAGGAATCCATCACTATCAGCTGCAACGCATGCAGCTACATATCCTTTACTATTTAATTCGGCACACAGTGCTTCAACCTCCCCTTTTGCTTTTAAAAGAGGCGTCCCAAACAGTTCAAGCAATTAAATATTTCTTTCACCAAACCAACTGTATGGAGATCCTATAACTCATAAAATGAAAGACATGCGTATCAATAAAAATATTAAGTTAATATAAAATGAAAAGCACGCATATTGGTAAAAAATTAAGTTGATATATAATGAAAAGCATGCATATTCATAAAGAAATTAATTAATAACTAACAGGACCAAGACCAGCTTCAATATCTGATATACAATAACATTCAAGTGGTTCCTGCATAGAATAATATTCTCACATTTGCTATCTAATTGAAAGATAATGTGGACAGATGTATATGCAAAGGAACATAAATTAATAGAGAGAAACAATTAGCTGGGGGAAAATATCCTTTCCTCCCTTCTCTGAGCTTTTCCTCAAATTTCATCCACAGGACTTTATCAACATTACAAACAGCATTTTAAATATAGAAACCAAAGATAAGAATGATAACAAACAATATTGCTAGAAATATTTTACAAAAAGCCCCTCACCTGACAACGGTTCAACAATTTTCACATTGCCCAGACCTGTCTGTTCTAATCTTCATTATACAAGCTATTACTAACAACTCTCTATATCTTTTATCTTTTGCCAAAATCTTCTGAACAGAAATCTCTACCACAGCTTTCCCAATCACAAGTCTCACTCAGATGAAAATTCAAATGCAGATAGCTGATTATAAACTTCAACTAAACACACATGGAAAAAATAACAATATTAAAAAGAATTATTAGCCCAATCACAATTCAACCTTCGTGGATTTTGCTGAGAAGAATGAATCAAAATGCAGATAACAACATTCCTATGTGTCCAATAATAAGCCTTTATGTGTCATAATCTTTATTTGGATGCCAATTTCGTGTTAACAGCAATAGAAAATTCCGTTGTAGTTCATAAATAGCAAAAGGGATACAGAACATGCTAAACTAGAAGGATTTTGGAGCTACAAACATGAATAGGTACTTAAAGAGACGTTCCTGTAAAAATGATAACTTGAAGCGAGTATATAACACAGCATTGTGAGAGAATATATATGATTGAATTAATAACTTCAAATATGGTGCTATGCAAAAATCACATAGCAGAATAGTTCTATCGTACCATTTTTTCAGTCTAAAAAAATGTCATTGAAAAGCTAAGAGAGACCACAATAATATAAGACATCCAACGAGAACACTTAAGACCTTTGGCCACCAACAATTGCTAAATGCATCTAATTGTGACATTACTATGTTCATAATAACGTGAGCACATAAAAAATAAAAAAATAAATGATTTCTCAAGTGAGCAAATAAGCCTACCATAAGCTTACTTTTGAATTGGGTCGAATGCTTTTTATCACACATTTAGCCCCAAAGAAGAATGTCTCACTATCAGAGAGAGCAGTAAGTAACAAGTGGCCGAGACTTGATACCGTTATCTCACTGGATTTCTGACTGGCAAAGATCAAACTTGGGCAGGTGGCTCATAAAAGGGGGCTTTATATACCTGCACGCAGGGCGTAGCTTTCAAGCCACTCATGCCTCCAACCAAACGAAGGTAAAATTCATGAATTGCCCCTGATTTAGAAGAAATTACTTTTTAAAGAAAAAAAGGCAAAAATCTCTTTAAATGTTCACCGTACCAATGGTAGAACCTTAGAAGATAAATAATTATCTGAAAAAGTGAGGTTGTCTTTGGGATGATGTCAATCCATGGTGGAAATGCCAACTCTAGAAATTTATATACATCATGAGTAACAACACAAGGCCAACGGTTTTGAATACAAAACGACTTGCCGTTCATTTAAAGTTTTGAACCAACGTCGTATGGCAATGTTCCCAACGTTGTTCAGCTTGTGTGCTACTAAAAAGTGTGCATCATCCTCATGATTGCAATATCTAACAGCAACGGATTCATGGATATAATCAATGATATTTTATGGATCTTTCAAGTTTATCATCAAACTATACTCACCAAATTTTTCATCTGCAGAATCTAAACATGACTCATATGCAGAAACAAAACAACCTATTAATCCTCCGCGCAATGCTAACAAGCAAACCTAAACCTGCATTTGTCTGTTTAGAAAACAACAGTAATCAATAAATCCTTTCCTGAGCAGCTTCTCTGTCGCTGAATTCAATAATCAAGAGACACATATATCAGCATTGCTTTTGTGGTACTAACAGTGAAAAACTAGATTAAGATATAATGAAATAAAACATATTAGATAGAGCATCAAAAAGTTGGCATTTAAATACCTAGAAGCAAACCCATTTATCTACCAGAGATAATCAAAATTCTCGTCAGTGAATAGTTGAGTTCATACTTTTGAACAACGATAAAACTCATTAATATCTACTCCTTTGGCGGCGAAGATATCATGGCCTACGTGATGCTGCTTTAACTGCTCAAGTACAAAAAATTGTTACTGCCCTTTCTCTTCTTCTTGTTGTATTATCAATGCAGGCTATTGTACAACAATTTCTAAACCATAGTCTGCATCATTGGTGGAAGTCATTTTTCCCTTAAGACATTCTTCCCCACTAAAATCTACCATCTGGTTGAAACCTGCCAACTTCTCATTGTTAGTGATCTTGATTCCAAAATAACTAGAATAGGGACAAGCAAAATCTTGCCGATTGGTGTGTGGAGTTGATTGCCTATGTTAACTATTTGATGTATCATTACTACTTGGCTCTACGCAATTAATGACAAGCAAAAAATAAAAAAGAAGGCATAAACATGCAACTATTGACATTCTTCTGCTCTAGCAATTGAAAATCTGGCTAACAAGAAGTTATCATGGATTGCAGAACCTCTTCCTTGTACATTAACTGTGGACGAAAAATTGTCCAACGCTGAGATTCATCCTGTTCAAGTTCTTTTCTGCATCTTCTTTTTATTCAAGGAGAGGCAATATTTCTGCAAATTCTAATTTTATGAAAACTTCATTTTGGTCAAACAATGCTGCTACTAAACCTTATTTTATAGTCATGTTGAAGGGAGAATCAAGGAAAATATATGCAAACACAGGAACTAAAATAATTGCGGACTCACTTATCTCTCTCTCTATAGTACAAAACTGTATATGGCTCAAAATGTTTTCATTCTTTAGTCCCGGACATTCATATGTTGAAAAATTTTCTTTGGATGTGCTCCTAAGTTCAAAAATAAAACAAGAAAATAGCTCAAAATTAATTTTGCCAACAGTACAAAATAGAACAGAAAATATAGAATTCAAACCCAGAAACTTTATACCATCAATGCCTAACACTCCAACAACTTGTAAGAATCTGTTGTGTAACTCCCTCATCCAAATCAGTATTGGCTTCTTCAGGACTGAATATCATCATTATCTTTCGCTTTGTTTTTGTCCATATCTACTGGCTCTTTCCTTACAGCATCCCAATGATTCTGCTTTCTTTTGTTTGCAAGCATCTGGTTAACTGTATGCTACACACTTCTTCCGCATTTAGCATTGAATCTATTTTGTTTGAGAATGCTAACTGCCAAAGGTATTTTATATTGTTCAATGGTTATTAGCTTCAAAACATAAAATGCAGTTCCAAGTTATTTTATATTGTTCAATGGTTCTTAGCCTCAGAACATAAAATGAAGCTCCTTTAAACAAACCACCTAACATGTCCTTTTCGTTGTCATTGGCTGACATGACTTGTTAGGAACGAAAACACATTGGAAGCAAGTATTGTGAGAGAGGCAAAGTGTGCACCATTGGTTTAAAAGAATAGTGATAAAAAAAAACTGCACCTTGATAACTACTTACTCATAACTGTCAGTTTGGACATTTCTCCTGCTCTTTCAAGCAGTAATCACTACAGACAAAATCAGAGCGAGAAATTTTTGCAAGAAGCTACAAATGAAAAAAAATGTCACAACTACAAAATATCAACCAACGCTGTTTTTCAACCTACTATAAAGGAAGAGGAAAAAAGGGAATAAAGAATTGAAAGATTTGTATACTGACCATGTCCATATGTACACAGGTTATGTAACTGAATCGAAAATGATGAGAAGTAGGTATCAATCTCTCTTTGTCAATCTCAGTATCTGAGATTTTGCTTTCTTGCCACAACCACAATTAAATCTCTGAGAATAAGGAGAATCATCTAGTTTCCCATTCCCCAAAGCAACAAAAAGAAATGGCGAACGTCACATTGGAATATAACATTCTTGTTACACCATTAGAGTGCATAAAAAAATGCAGAAAGTAGGGAAGTAGCAAAAAAGATGATGGATATTTCCTTAATTTATTAAGATTTGGATGAGAAATTGGTGAAAATTAAAAAAAAACAAGGAAATTCAGATATACACTATTATATCCAAAACCATGGAGTATTTTTGATAGAATCGCAAGACATGTTGAATCACCGTCCATAAGCAAAACATTAACACATCTTGGTCGCAAGCATAGCGTTTCAACTGGATTCAACTAAAATTGCCTTCTTACTTTCATGAGTTAAGACAATCGAACTATGCTACTCTGTAAGACTTGAGAGCATATTTAGTGTATTTTAAAGAGTAAACCTTGGCATGATAATATATACTACCAAAGAAACACATTTTTATTCCACTTCTGTGTATTTGATGGATTATCTATTCTTTGGCCAAGAATAACCAACAAAACTCACTGGCATATGTACTAATACTTTATAACTGAGTACAAAGTTAAACCAAAAACTTATACTTGAAACTTGAGAAATGATCCTATGTTGACAACAGATAAAAAAAGAGTTGTTGAATGTTTTAGGCAACCTTTATTTAACTAGAATATATCATAAACGATCAGAGGCCACTATATAAGGACAATAACACTTAAATAATCATGTAAGTAAAGTCAAACGCATATCTGGCAAGTCATTTATGGCCACTAAGGCTGCTATATCAAATGACATGAGTAAGATCACAAGATAATGAGTATCGAAAGCAAGAAGATTGTAAAATCTTCAAAACAAACAAATAAATGAATACCTTAAATAAGTTACCTTCCAAGAATACTATTCACCTTCTAAATTCTGTAAGATGACAGTGCATAGACTTGTTTAGCACTGCAGTATCTGTAGACTGAAAAAAAATATTCTCCTGGCATGATTCGCGTGCCTTTGGGTTGCTTATTGCTCAGTCAATGGAGACTCAGGGTAATATGCAAGGAACTACTGCTACCTAAAGAGGGAAATACATGCTTAGTTACTTTGCACGTACCCAAAAAAAATAGCATGGCATTTCCACAGTGAACATCTAGGTTCTTTATTGAACTGAACATCTAGGTCAAATCTTCACATGATTTCACATGGAATTGTACTTTGGCCGAAGGATAAAATTCAATCATACTAAGCTGGACGCCCTTTGATTTTGGTGATTCTAACTTCCCATTGAACTCTTCAGATCATAAACTTGAAGTCTTTTTTTCTTTTCAACTCTTTCAGTTCCTGTGAATTCACAGAACAAAAAGGATATTCACGTAGCAGCTCAAGAGGATATTGATTTCAGAATATCATTAGTTCAGCAAGAACCCCAATGACCACGATAAAAAAAACATCATGAATTTTGAAAATGTTATGATGATACCCGATTAGTTATAATTGCTCAATTGCCTATAAACTTATACCTGGAAAAGAAGCATCTCTATCATTATGTCAAGCCACCATACTGCCCCCTGTTCTTTCACTTCAATAAAAGCTAACACTGACCCTTGTTAAAGCCATCAATTTTAATTAATCTATCTTCCCTGACTTTCAAAAATCTTTAATAGATGCTCCAATTAAATTATATAATTCATTCTTTTCCGTCAACTAACTCATCTCAACAACATTTGCTTATTCAAAAAGAGCCTAGCATTAACTACATTCATCTATATACCGACTACTTAAAAAAAAAGTTTATTCAATCACTTAAGTATCCATATAATGAATAGCTACCAATTTTTCTCTTTATATTTCTTCCACCAAGAAAAAGGGACATAAGGATACTCAATTTTGTACTACAGCCTCCTAGACTTGCCCAAAAGTCCCCTGTCCTAGGCAACAAATTCCACCATCTCTGGATAGCATCCAAGTATGACTTCAATTTCAACTTTAAAGTAAGACTATACCATTCAAGGGATACCCACTCCAATGGTAATCACCAGATATTTTGGGTTCAAAGCCATCATTCTACAACATCTTAATTCTAATTCACAGCAAAACTAATGCAGAATCAGAAGATACCTCCCCTTGCAAATTAAAGAAATAAAGGAGAGGAGAGGAACAAATTACACAAACCAACCAAAGTATACCTTCTCTTGCAATGACCTGTCTACTTCTTCTGAAAAAGCAGAATGCACAAGCTTCATATTTTCATCAGTCACCAAAAACCAGCACCCATCATCAACATAAATCTACGGACTACAGGACTCATCCAACAGATCAATGCATCCATCGACTTCCATAACCTCTTCTTGATGCAAATCAGAATCTTCAACAGGGACTGTAACATTGCCCCTTAAAGAAGGGGCCGTCTTCCACTTAACAACATAAGATTGATGTCCATACCTTATCTTCACGCGATGAACGAAATGAAATTCATATTGACCGTACAACAAATCTTTTAGTTGATTTGTGGCTATGTCTCTTAAATAAACAGTGGATAACATAGGAAGCATCTTCTGGCGAATGTATGATGGCTCCCAGAGCTAATGGAAAACTAGAACTCAACTAGCATTTCAATTTTTGGGCTTCCCCATGATATTAACTGACCATCAGTAGCTGCAGCAAGATAAGGAAAGCAAATAAGACATTTACAACTACTTAAGAAGATAAAAACAAAGCCTTACAAATTATACAAAAATATCAAGGAATGCAACTCAAATTCCATGCATCAAATGGTATTCCTAACAATGATCTCTTTGCCTCTGAAGAAGGATAAACTTTAAAAAATCCAAACAGCAAAAGCAAAAACAAATATTTGAAGCACGATCCAACTGCCGAGGAAAAGTGATATAGTACAAGAAGCAATCTTTCTAGTAGAACAAAAAGAAATTTTCAACTCCTTTTAAAACCATTTCAACTGTTGAATTACTTGGTATTTGTAAATAATGTCGAATAACTGACATAAAAAATGTTCATAACAATGATTATCATCAATACTTTAATGCACACAAACAACTACTAACATACCAATAAAGTTTTCATTTTTCTTGCACAGATGCATTTGGATAATTTCATCATTTCAGAAATTTGACTCCATTGTAATCTTGTTGCAAACTTTAATCCACCAACTTTCATGCTTCCTCCGCTCCTTTTCTTTTTGATTTTTATTCAAATAAACATGAAAAGATTTTAAGGAAAATACAAGAAGAAGCACATAACAAAAAATAAAATGCAAATGTGAAAGCAACTCAAAAGATAATACATTAAATAAAACCATCCAAATATTGATATACCATATTTACATCCTCTTATTAAAGGATTGCTTTGACAAAGAAGTCGTACCAAATGGCAATAGGAGCAATTACATTTAAATCCTTCTAATTTTTTCAAGCAATGCTCATTATCATCATTACCACAATATTGACATGAAAACTTGAGATGATGAGCTCTCTTACTGCATGGATGCCCACAGAAGGAGCAATGAGAAGATTTTATCATCCACAAGCTTTCATCTGAATAGAGTGCAGCATCATCAATAGATTTAATAAAACCCCGATATTTCAGAACATCGCCATTACCTATGCCATGTAAACTATAAGAAACTTTGTCTTCAATAAATGAAATAAAGATCATCACTCAATATCACTCCACTATGACATTCTTTCAAACTAAAAATAACAAAGAACTGATATTTTAACAAACCTATTTAATATCTCATCTTCACTAAAATTTGGGACAAAATGAAGAGCTGCATCAATCCACATTCCTTGTACCCCACTTAAATCATGGTCGTTACCAACCAAAAGAGAAATGGCTATCAACTGTTTCCTCTTAAGCCCAAGACCAGCTTCAATATCTGATATACAGTAGCATTCAAGTGGTTCCTGCATAGAATAATATTCTCACATTTGCTATCCAATTGAAAGATAATGTTGACAGATGTATATGCAAAGGAACATAAATTAATAGAGAGAAACAGTTAGCTGGGGCAAAATAACCTTTCCTCTCTTCTCTGAGCCTTTCCTAAAATTTCATCCACAGGACTTTATCAACATTACAGACAGCATTTTAAATATAGAAACCAAAGATAAGAATGATAACAAACAATATTGCTAGAAATATTTTATAAAAAGCCCCTCACCTGACAACGGTTCAACAATTTTCACATTGCCCAGACCTGTCTGTTGTAATCTTCATTATACAAGCTATTACCAACAACTCTCTATATCTTTTATCTTTTGCCAAAATCTTCTGAACAGAAATCTCTACCACCGCTTTCCCAATCACAGGTCTCACTCAGATGAAAATTCTAATGCAAATAGCTGATTATAAACTTCAACTAAACACACATGGAAAAAATAACAATATTAAAAGAAAATTATTAGCCCAATCACAATTCAACCTTCGTGGATTTTGCTGAGAAGAATGAATCAAAATGCAGATAACAGCATTCCTATGTGTCCAATAATAAGCCTTTATGTGTCATGATCTTTATTTGGATGCCAATTTCGTGTTAACAGCAATAGAAAATTTCGTTGTAGTTCATAAATAGCAAAAGGGATACAGAACATGCTAAACTAGAAGGATTTTGGAGCTACAAACATGAATAGGTACTTAAAGAGACGTTCCTGTAAAAATGATAACTTGAAGCGAGTATATAACACAGCATTGTGAGAGAATATATATGATTGAATTAATAACTTCAAATATGGTGCTATGCAAAAATCACATAGTAGAATAGTTCTATCGTACCATTTTTTCAGTCTAAAAAAATGTCATTGAAAAGCTAAGAGAGACCACAATAATATAAGACATCCAACGAGAACACTTAAGACCTTTGGCCACCAACAATTGCTAAATGCATCTAATTGTGACATTACTATGTTCATAATAACGTGAGCACATAAAAATAAAAAATAAATGATTTCTCAAGTGAGCAAATAAGCCTACCATAAGCTTACTTTTGAATTGGGTCGAATGTTTTTTATCACACATTTAGCCCCAAAGAAGAATGTCTCACTATCAGAGAGAGCAGTAAGCAACAAGTGGCCGAGACTTGATACCGTTATCTCACTGGATTTCTGACTGGCAAAGATCGAACTTGGGCAGGTGGCTCATAAAAGGGGGCTTTATATACCTGCACACAGGGCGTAGCTTTCAAGCCACTCATGCCACCGACCTTATGAAGGTAAAATTCCTGCATTGCCCCAGATTTAGAAGAAATTAGTTTTTGAAGAAAAAAAGGCAAAAATCTCTTCAAATGTTCACTGTACAATGGTAAAACCGTAGATGATAAATAATAATCCAGAAAAGTGAGGTGGTCTTTGGGATGATGTCTATCCATAGTGGAAATGCCAACTCTACAAATTTTTATACATCATGAGTAACAACATAATGCTAATAGTGTTGAAAAGGAAACGACTTGTCGTTCATTTAAAGTTTTGAACCGACGTCGTATGGCAATGTTCCCAACGTTGTTCAACTTGTGTGCTACTAAAAAGTGTGCATCATCCTCATGATTGCAATATCCAACAGCAACGGATTCATGGATATAATCAATGATATTTTATGGATCTTTCAAGTTTATCATCAAACTATACTCACCAAATTTTTCATTTGCAGAATCTAAACATGACTCGTATGTAGAAACAAAACAACCTATTAATCCTCCGCGCAATGCTAACAAGCAAACCTAAACCTGCATTTGTCTGTTTAGAAAAACAACAGTAATCAATAAATCCTTTCCTGAGCAGCTTCTCTGTCGCTAAATTCAATAATCAAGAGACACATATATCAGCATTGCTTTTGTGGTACTAACAGTGAAAAACTAGATTAAGATATACTGAAATAAAACACATTAGATAAAGCTTCAAAAAGTTGGCATTTAAATACCTAGAAGCAAACCCCTTGATCTACCAGAGATAATCAAAATTCTCGTCAGTGAATAGTTGAGTTCATACTTTTGAACATCAATAAAACTCATTAATATCTACTCCTTTGGCGGCGAAGATATCATGGCCTTCGTGATGCTGCTTTAACTGCTCAGGTACAAAAAATTGTTGCTGCCCTTTCTCTTCTTGTTGTTGTGTTATCGATGCGGGCTATTGTACAAAAATGTCTAAACCATAATCTGCACCTTTGGTGGAAGTCATTTTTCCCTCAAGACATTCTTCCCCACTAAAATCTACCATCTGATTGAAACCTGCCAACTTCTCATTTTTAGTGATCTTGATTCCAAAATAACTAGAATAGGGACAAGCAAAATCTAATCGATTGGTGTGTGGAGTTGATTGCCTATGTTAACTATCTGATGTATCATTACTACTTGGCTCTACACGATTAATGACAAGCGCAAAATCAAAAATAAGGCATAAACATGCAACTATTGACATTCTTCTGCTCTAGCAATTGAAAATCTGGCTAACAAGAAGTTATCATGGATCGCAGCACCTCTTCCTTGTACATTGACTGTGGACAAAAAATTGTCCAACGCTGAGATTCATCCTGTTCAGAGTTCAAGGTGAGAAAAATATTAGAGATAATGGTCTAACAAGGTTTGCAAAAATTGTTTGTTTGCTGGCCATTGACTTACTTAAACTCCACCTACTCGCCTGAGCAATTAATTTAAACCAAGATGACTAGTGTTGAGGTTCTTGGTTGACAGAAACTTAAGCTAGCAAGGTAATGATAAATAAACAAATAAAAGAAGTCTAAGCATCCTTCTTTTCTCCAACAATCTATTTTGCATAAAAAGAGTGATCCATTTGCATTCCAACAAGCTTATTGATTGATTTGGCAACAGAAGCGTAATATAAACCTTGTAAAAAGTAATTAATACAACTTAAAAGAAAAAACTAGCAAGTCCACTAGGGCGAGAAAGAATTTGAATAGCTAAAAAGTTTTCACCAACTTTACCACTTTTCCCAAGTATTTTAGATTCGCATATAGCTTAAACCCTTAAACCAAACACTCCTATCTCATAATTTTCATAATTGCTTGAAACCAAACACTCCTGTCTCATAATTTTCAGAATTGCTTGAAGCCAAACACTATCACATAATTTTCAAAACTAGCTAAAGGTTCTGTAAGATCCAACTCTATTTTCTCCCTTGGGTGTTTCCCTCACCTCTTTTCTTTTTTGCTCTTTCTTTTTAGATTTCCTTTTTGCCTTAACATCAGTTTCACTCAATATAACACAGATATTCCTAAAAGAGCCAATAAGACAGAGGGAATCATAAGAAAAGGAGTTGATTATGGATTGAATGTGTGAATTTCTTAATTTAGAACCTCCTAGTTTACCACAAAGATTCAAACCACAAGTAAACCAAAAGGTTTCCAGATATTACTTCATATGAAGAAGATCAACAAGCGATTGCAAAGCTCTAGAATCCCCGCAAGCCTCCCATACCGCTGCTCTGACTTCCATATCAGATGGTTGCCTCTCTCCAAAGCCAACAAGCTTTCAAAACAATGATGGATTCCAATCAAGGAAGGAACCAAAGAAAGTAAAGGATTCAAACATACAAGCATTTGTGCCAAAAGGAATGCATTTCACCTTCTGTTTTAACAAATGAACCAATCACCAGAGAAAAAGGAAAATTCAAATGTATGTATGATGGTTGCCAGTCATCACGCACCCATTAGGTAATGATGCAGTATGAGTATGCTAAATCCCACGCCTGAAAAGCTATCACCGCTGAAACCTAACAAGCATTTTGCACACAATAACCATCAAATTATACATACTTTTGAATATAAATGTCAATGCCTTTGTTGCTTTAAGATGATTTTAAAGCTACTTGACGGGAAACATAATAGAACACTCCAGTTGCAGGCCTAAGAGTTATTTGCATGCAACATAAATACTAATACATAATAAATGGCTTGTGTATTCAGTAGGAAAAGCAACAAGAACACCAAAAAATTTAGAGAAGAAAAGACAAGCAAAGCTGTACCTCTTTGAGCAATGAAGAAACCTTAGAATGCTCGTCTTCCTGCATGGCGATGGCCCTTAATGCAGTTAAAAAATTCTCAAGAAAAACCAGCTTATTTAAATAAGAGGGCGTCCTGCGCTGATCACTCCAACCAAAATTGCAGATAGGATTAGCTTTATCCTTGTCATTGGCTTCAGCTTTTGGGAAGCCAGCTGCAAAAAATCCATGTTCCAGCAAAGATTTTGGCAATATACACCGCAACTCAACCTTCTATAAACTCTAACCATTTATCATTGAAGCAAATTTCAAGAGGAAAACTCGTAGTCCAGAATGATACCTCTCTCGCTGAATACATAAAAGACCAACAATTAAGTGCTCATAAATAGCTGACCTGTGCATCAAGAAGCAGTGCTTTGGAATCAGAAAATGGAACACTCTGAATTGCCTCCACACGGTAATGGACCTGCAAGGATCACTCATCTATTAAGTAGAAAATCCTTTAAAGGCCCACAATCTTGTATGGACATGCAACTTGACAGAACAAATCAATCCAAATAAATGAAATTACCATCAAATAATCATCTGGATTGTTGTTAATGATAAATCCATAAAGATATAATAATTCCTGCAACAAGATGAGCCAATCACTATCTTTTAGAACATTTGGTAAAGGTTGTTTTGCACATGCATCAATATCAGAAAAGTGCAATAAAGAAAGCACAAAAAGGTTTTTGCAGTCAACTTATAACAATCAAGCCAAGGCCACATCCAATTATTTTGAAAGAAATATACATTCTATGTGAAACTAATCACAAAGAAAAATTACAGGGAGAGGTGAAGAGGCACATCATACAGATGTTTCCGGGTTATAAAGAAAAGTTGACATTGTAGATTGTTTGGCTTACTTATGAAGAATGCTAAGGATGAAACATCTTTAAAAAGACCAAGATGCCAATAGGAGGTTAAAGCATAGTGTGCCAGCAGAGGTTTCACACATAAAAGGTACAAGCATCAAGAGAAAGAGAAGTCAGTTATGTGTCAGGACTAAAGCATCTTATAATGTATTGAAATACGTAAATAAATTGAGCCTGATTTAACAATAGTAGAAGTTGAAAAACATCGAACAGAAGACCACAAAATCCAAACCAAGCATACTTGAATTAACTACTAGTAGCAAAACGAAGACAACGTATTGAAATCTCTCATATTCGTTGATCCAGCATGCGACACCATCTTGTCTACCAAATGCCATTCATCAAATGATAAGATGATAAAATTTCGTATTCCACCTATTGTGCAAGCGGAAGCAAAGCAGCAAAGGCAAATAATAAGGAAAGTCGTCAAAAACTAAAGTTGGTTTCTCAGTTCGAAACTTGACTTTATCATTACACCATTTTCACAGTAAATAGATAAATATCTTGCTGCCCAATGTTCACCAATTATTCCAAACAATTTCACCTAAGCAACATTTCGCATAGCCAACACCAATAACAAATTCATTAAACTATGAGTGGCGGATATCACAAGTAACAATGGTGACATTTCCTCATTCATGCTATATAAAGATGATAAGTAAAGTGTACATGCCAGGATATTTTTACTGTCAGTCCCCAACAGATAGAAGCTCTTCGAGCAAACTGATCAAGAGAGAATTATTTCAAATTTATATCAATAACATACAATAAAATTATACAAGTAAATCAAATACTTCATATCCAACAAATGGAAGAATATGCTAAATACTCACATGTACTGCATTAAGGACTGGATAAAACAAAAAAAAATTTGATTCCCACTATTTATCAATGAAATAAAAAAAAACTATGAAAAATACCTTTCTGAATCCCCATCCAGAATTAAAAGTTTCTTCACCGAATCCTTCACTTTGCTATCACACAAAGACGATAACTTTTGCTTCTATAACATAAACATGCTTTTGAGAACCCTACATAACCCACATGTAATCCACCATATTGCCAGCAATAATATTGATAACATCTGGACCACATGAGCAAAAATGATAGTTTGACTTTCATAAAAAAAAAGGAGCTAAAAGAGAAGCCACATAGATCTTAATTCCATCACAAAATTCAAATTTTGTTGTATGGTTTGTGTTTAATAAAAATAACATTTCAAAGTGCTCCTTTTATTATCACCACCAATTTTAGAAGTAAAACCTAAAATTAGGTGGAAGCACTAACATAAAATAAATGTAAATTTGGATAACCCGTGGAGTATAACTCTGATCTGCATAGTTATTTGCTAAATATGTCATATTGAAATGGACCATATAAATTGTCCTTGATGTTTAGAAACAGTTCACAAATTCTTAAACAATCATATTCTTTCTGATGGCATACCACTAAAGGCAACATATAAGAAATTTATCCATCCAATTAGGACCTCTTACCTGCAATTCAGTTGCCCAATACAAGGTTGTCCCCTTAAGCTCCAAAAGCTCATCATCTGTATAGTGGGTTTCCAAAAATAGTAGGAAGCATATCAAGGTACCTGATATAACCTTCAGCTCAACTAAATCTCAATGACTGAAACACAAAGAAATATCAAATGAAAACCCAACTACAGTATATTGTACATACGGCTTCCATGAAGAGTTCTTACAGAGACGTTCCACAGTTAGGAACAAAATCATCAAGAACCTATCATCTACTTCTCCTTCTTCGAACATTGCCCTACACTCTGGCCCAAGAAAAGGGTCTTGCAAAACTCTCATTGGTGTTATAGCCAAATCTAAAGGAACAACCAGCAGAACCCCTGTTCCATTTTCAATGTTGATCAAAGGAAGATACCATTCATTTGATTTCAAAAATAATAATAATTAGAAAAAGGAAACGAGAAAAAAGTAACATTTCAAGGCGTGTCAAGTTATAGTTTACATTTTTTTTCAGCCAATCGTCAGCAACCAAACAGATCAAGAATGAAATGTGTATTGACTAGATTAACAAAAATAAATAAATAAATCTAACATAGCATCATATTTGGTGCCTTATTACAGTTTGCACCAATAGTAAGAAGTTAACCTAATTAAACTAGAGTTCATGCTGGGCATGATTTTTATCAAATGAAACCTAACGAACGCTTTTATCAAATGAAAGAAAAAGAAAAAGAAAAATGACGACTACCTAGAATTTTAAATTGTGCAGGAAACGGTTTCAAATACTTAATGCACAAATGGTTTCAACTAACAATTACCATCAGAAACTTCATTCGATGAAAATACCCCAAATCCTTTAGTTTCATTGCTGTACTTGGTTTCGCAACCACGTAATTCAACTCTATTGACCTGCATTCCCGCTCATAGCCAAGAAAGAAAAAAAATAAGTAAACTTACATTTCCAAAGAGAAGTATCCAAATATCAAAGCTAACTCGTCTTGCTTATCTTTTTTCCCCAAGGTTTCTTGACAACCAAACACGAATTTGAAATAATTAACCCGCAGCCGCTGAAGGAACCGTTGGAGCCTTGCTTTAGTCGAACTTCTCATTGCTTGCCCTTCCTGGACTACAGAAAAGGCTTTGAGCCCTAAATATGTAGCCGTTGGAGCTTGGGATTCACGCTAGCTGAGCACATGATTAACCGTGGGTGGCAGCCAATAGTTATTTTCCACGTCATAGATCAGCATCGACTCAGTCACTTTGTAATTGTAGGGAGAAACATGAGATAAATTCTCTTTTAGTACCGCCTTTGGAGAGGTTCGGTGTAGTGTTTAAAAGTGGGCTAAAAACGCGTTTTGAAGTAAGAGTAAACAAACATGTTCTTAGACCAAACAGGGAGTTAAACGCTGTCGTTTTGCACACTACACTATTTTAGCTGTCTCTTCGCATAGCCAGATGCTGAAGAAACAAATGAACAATTTACTTTTTATATTGACAATATTTATTATTTATTTTTAATTTAAACATGTTACCACATTTACGTGAACTCTTTTCGAACCAAGACAATCAACTGATCTTAGCTCTCACTAAAAACATAATATGCAACATCATTGCATGTCCCCATCATTTTATGTTACATGCACTCCCAGAACATTATCAAGTTATTAATAATCCAAGATCTTGCCTGTGTTGTTTGCTGATGATTTTATTATTAATTAAATAATAATATATTCAAATAAAATCTTATTCTTATCCCCTCCTCCCCACGTCACAACCACATTCATGATTGACACCTGTAACATAATACATCACATACCACACAACACAACAATATGATTTCAACCTTTTCCAGGAGAAGGTACGCTGCCATGCAAAATGCTCAAACAACAACAGGCGTGGAAGCCATGCATAATATTTCCGGGCATGGTGCAATAAATTGAAAGAATTTGCAAATCCAAATCGCTATATTGACCTTCCTGTGAGTGAAATTCCAAACCAAATGGGCACATTCATATCTCCATCCAACTCACAATCATCTACATTCAACACTCAAACTGGTAATGCAGATGAAGCAGATTCTAATGTTATTTATCAAGCTCAAGAAGTTACAGCCAATAATAGTTTCCATCAAGGACATGGAAATCATATTCATGACATGCCAGGAACTTTACAAGAATCGTCTTCTGGGCAAGTTAAGGATCATGGGGCATTACAAACAATTCAAGGATCTTTAGATCTTGACTTAAAAGGTTTTGTAAACACAATTCAGCTAAGCTCAATTTCTCGGGAACTATCCCAGAGCGATCTTCTACTGCTGCATCAGTACTCTCATCTGGTTTTGATGCCTGTGATGGTCCCAGCAACTCAAGCCAAACTCTAAGCATTTGTGAGAGCTCGAGGAGACAACTTGGAAATGGCAGGAGTTCAGAAAAATGGTTCTAGACCAAAAGGCAAAAGGTTTACTTGATGAAAATGAATATATGGACTCAAGCATTTCCATTTGTTGTTGTCATCCATCAAAATAGAGTTTTGTGCTTTGGTGATAGGTTCTGGCATTCTCATCAGTTGGCCTCGTCATGATCACAATAGAAAGCTGCTCTAATTAATTTTAGCTGAGCACCAATGCAATCCACCTTCACCATTTCACCATTTACACTAGAGCGTTGGGACTCGAAGCGTACATCTTATCATATCAGGAATTGCCATTGAATGCCTTTTACTTGTCCATTTATCTAAAATAATATCAGAAGGTGTAGCAAATATTTTTCTTCTCTTTATCATGTTTTCTGTTCTTTGCACATAGAGCATGAATAGTTTGGACACAATGGGAAGTCCAATAAAAGTTCTAATTGGTTTCCATAGCACATGAAACTTTTGCACAATGGATAGTAATCTTATGCTAGTTTGATCTTCCCGAACTGCAAATTTCAGAGAACGAATAATTGACAATTTGAAGGATGATAGAAAGGTATTGTCTAGTTTTGGATTGTAAGCGCAGTTTTTTGTTAAAGCCTTTGACCCGTACCTTTAAATATTTTACCCATTCCCACCTTTCTTTTTTGTTTGGGACATTTTAGCAGGGGGGAGGGCTAGTGCGATATGGATCTGTGAATCAGCTGGATCAGGTACAAAGTTATGCTTGGCCTTCGCCTGTATGAACTTTTGCTTTCCCACAGTTAGCAAGAATTTGTTCTTAAATAAAAGCTTTTGCAATATGATATGAAATTTAGAGACAATCTATTTCTCGACTTTAAGCAACTCTGACTAAATGCAAGGTAAACAATTATAAAACATTACAGTTCATCTTGCAAGAGTGCACAAAAGGACCAGAAACAGAGGATGCTGGCGGAAAATATTAGTGCTATATTAGCTATCACATTTGAAATTTTGAAATGCTTATCTTAAATAGCCCAGGGAGTTTCGGATAAACAATTGGCTAGTTCTTGATTACTTCATTGTCAGCCTTTGAACCCCGTGATTCTATACAATAATGAGATTATTTTCCAATTGAAGGGACATCTTAGACCCTGCAAATAACTAAAAACATATGGAAGGGAGTCATCACAATAATGATAACAAAGTTTTCAATTGGAAGTACATTTGTTGAAATATTGAATGCAATTTTTTGCTCAAAAGATTGTAAGTTTCAAATCAAAAATCTTTTGATCAAGATTGAATGATTATAATGTGTTGTTCATTCAATCTTGTTTTGTCAAAACTGGAAAAGATGAAATGTATCTGCAAATGCTAAATGATGGTTATAAATGGAAACATTTTATTTACATTGTACAGCTTGGTGTTGTAGGATGGCAGAGGCAAAGGAAAGGAATTTATCAGCAGCAATTCCGTCTGATATGCAATCAGTCTTGAAGCGGTGTGAAAACCTTGAGAAGGAAGTGCGATCACTCAAACTCAACCCGTCTTTCATGAACAGGTGATGACAATCATCAATATCATTTTACTTGCATAGAAATTTGATATGGTGTTAACTAAAAACTCAAGTTGTTGGGATCTTAGTTCTTTACTTGTGGTTAAATCTGACAGCTGGTCAGTTTGTATGAGGATGGTCTGCTTCTCAATTTTTGTCCAATTTTGTTTACTGAAGACTGGTTCCAACGGTGAAATGTTAGATTGAGCAACTTGGAGAGCTCAAATGATCGCCTATTATCATGTTTTTTGGTAATTTGTTTACCTAAGCGTAACCAATAGTATTGTATGCCGGGTCCGACTTCTGCTGCAAGTTCATTTACCGAATTTTCATGAGCGCATGGCCTGGCTTATCCGTTATTTAGGATAGGGTCCGTTTGATGATGTTAGATGCCAATTGGCATTTGCTGTCATTTTAAGTATGCATTCACCTTAGACTCTCCAAATTATAATCTTATCTATGAATTATGAACCAGACAGCAGTCTCTATCACCCTGCAGTGCTGTAGTAAGACCTTATTTCATATTTTGCTCCCAAAAAAAGGAAAAAGAATTGCGTGTAAGCATGCACAGGAGGTCGTAATAGATGATTTTATACAACCATGCTGATCATTGAAGAAAGCCCTCTACACCGATCAGTTGAAGCAATTTATAAGGAACGCACAAAACAAATTATGTTACTGCTAAGAAATAATAGAAGCAATTCTTCACATAAAATCTTGGGGATCACAAAATTATCAAACACTTGGGAAAGAGGTGTTGATAATGATTGAATGAAAATAACTCGTTATAAGCTCTCAATTGGCCATGTAAACAGGAATTCCTTTCATGGAGAATCACATGCTCTATACTGCCCACCATGACAACAATGTAGTGCAGTACATCTAAATGTATTTAATCAACAATTTCTATGTATTTCACGTGACAAAAAAAAGGCAAAAAAGAAAGAAAATGTTGTGGCTGATACTCTAGCAAGGCAGACAAGACAGGAACTTCTCCGGCCAAATAGAACAATGAACAAATTGCAAATTCCTTCTATACCAAACAAGAAGCACCGGATGCCACTCACTAATGGATCTGACAGGAGACAGAAAATGTTCTATGAACTGTGACGTAAAGTAGGAAAGCGAGATCCATCTTTGAGATCGCTTACTGCCGTGGGCCATAACCATGTCATCATGTTTGGACCCAATACCTGATCAAAAAGGAAGGCAAATTACGATTATTGGTACATTACAGCTATGCCTCGATCTGTATGGAATGTCTATTGACATCCAGACTCAATACATACATGTCCATGCTGATGCACAGAGAGAGAGAGAGAGAGAGAGAGTACCAAGGTAATGTTTTGGTATGCACCAACATCAAATGGATGTTGATAGCTCTGCCCAGATTTCCTAGCCAACCATGCTGCTCATATTCCTTCGTAATGCTGGAAAAATAAGATTCTTTCAAATAATCAAAAAAAAATATATATATATATATATAAAAGCTTCACATCCAACTTTGGAAATTCAAAATCTACCTCTATGGTTGTCATATTATGAATGATGAGGTAGATATGCCAGCCCAAGAGAGTTCCAAGTGTCAAGCTCAATAAAACCATCATTACCCCACAAGAAACCCACAGTACATAAATTGTTTTAGCAATCTTCAAAATTTTCAAATAGTAGAATTTAATCTAAAGGATAATGAAAAGTAGTTTACTACAGCTAAATTTCAAATCAGACATGACTATACAAAATGAAGCTGATGAACTTAAACAATAAGATGACAATCAACCAACAAACTCCTGTTTAAATGGTGTAACAGAGTAATGTGCCCGCAGCATATAATCTATCTGCACAAAAAGAAAAGCTTATTAAGCTTATTCATGAATCATGGTACTCCAAAATCCATGCAAAGTTTAGTCTACTTCAAAAAACTTCATGATTGATCAAGCTTCCAAGGGAATATAAGGGTTGTTTTGAAGACAAGAAATGTAAGCCACCGACCCTGTAAAAGTCATATTTTGCCATAGTCTAGAAAATTTGTCATTCAATGCCCAGTAGATGACGTAAAGCCCCCAAGAATAGTTTGTTTAACCAACATCTGTGCAATAATGGTTGTTTTTGACCCAGTTAGTTTGTTTAACCAACATCTACGCAACACCGGTTGTTTTTGACCCAGCTAATTTACATGTAGGCAAAAATAAAAATGCGGCCAATTTTGCAGATGTCAATAAAAAGAAAAGGAATGAATACTAAACCAAACCTTTGGCCTTTTTGATTATTTGAATACTCTAGAAAAAAAAACTTATAGATTTGAACAGAAAGCTGCAGATGGGCTTCCAACTTACATCAAACGTCTTTACAGGAAGCCTTTTGCCAAAATCCCAGTCCTTGTGAAAAGCAGAGCTTATTATCAAGACCTACAATGCCAAGAGCTGTGATCAAAATTCAAAGCAACTTTGTAACACTTGAAATAAGAGAAGAAAAGAACCAATTCATGCGTACTGTAGAATAGTGCTTCCTGTTGTTGCATAAAATACAAGCAGAAAAAAAGGCCTTATAGTTCCAGTGACCAACACAATTGCTTATCCACAGACAATGATGATCCTGTGAAAAATTTAGTGAAACAGAAATGATATATCATAAATTTATTAAAGATCAAAACTAAAGCTTGTGAATAAAATGGTTATTTCTGAAATGAAAGTAATTTGACCTACCATCCTCAACACACACCTTCTGCATACTTTGCAATGATGAGCCCTCAGAGGTTTGTATGCAGAGCATTTGTCACATTGGCCAACTTGCGCGCTCTAAGAGAAATTTATGCAACCAGCCAACTTGTGCACTCTAAGAGAAATTATGCAACCAAGAACATATAATTATAGTGTGCAATGAAAGTCAATTTGTCCCTCACAGAAATCATTATCATATAGACACTGACACTGACATATTTATTGATATGAATGTGCTATTTTTTTATTTTTACCAATTATGTGACCACAATACCACATTTAGCAATACGGACAGAATTTTCTAATGTTTTCCTAATCATCACAAAATTACTAACCAAAAAATCCATTAACCAAGGACCATATTTTTGGTTCAGATTTTCTCAAATTCAAGCTACAAAAGTGAGAAGTGACTTGCATGCAAAACTAGGACAAATTATTCATATTTCCATTGTTTAACTTCTTATCTAAAAACATAAACCATATCTCGCTTATTAAATCAGAAGCTATGCCGCTACATAACCATGATCATTTCACTTGGATGAAATAGACTGCATGTTACAGAAATCAATATATTGCTCCTCCCATCAAATTAAAAAATGAAAATTAACAAGTAACTTTGAACCGTCTTTCATACATTTCAAAAGTTGAAAACATCGTGCACATTTTTAGTTTTAAAACGTTTCTATATCATGATTGTACTGCCAATATTGAAGCAATTGAGTTGTTCATAATCAATTACTCAAGAAAAATAAAATACGAGTTCATTAAACCCAACACAACCATTTGATTCACTTGAATTATTCTCTGCCATTCATTTTCTCTTAAAAAGACTACCATAAAACTATCTAAATCTTCAAATTAGCTAAAAACATGAATCTAATTCATTCCTCAACCAAATAAATCAAATTTCTCTTCAAAATAGAAATAACAATATATGGACTTACAGTTTTCTTGAGTTCTTGTTCTCAACCAACGCTACTTCAACATCAGGGACATAAGAGGTGGGAACATGACCTGGGTCAGTAAGAACAGAGACAGAGAAAAAGAAGATACAGAGAGAAAACAACACAGTGAAGATCGAAGCGTTTAACAATCCAGCTGATGTCTGCAAACCAACCCAATCATTAATAAAGACACAAACTGTCGCGTAATATACAAAACCCAGCAGCAGAAACCCTGCCAGAACCGGGATTGATAGAAATCTTTGACAGTCCATGATGAATTCTTCTTTCCAAGAGCTGGAGAGATTTTGTCCGAAGCAAAATTTGTTGTACGACTGTTCGCCTGCGAGGTGAAAGGATTGCAGGAGACCTAGGACCCCGCGAAAACCCGCATTGATTGGGCGGAAATAACCCGAACCGGACCTCAGAAAATTTGCTGGCTTGCGATATTAAAAAAAACTGCACGGGCTGCGAGTGAAGTTCGGGCTATGATCCACCCGAACGAAAACCGGACTTTTGACATTTTTCTTAAGAAAGAAAATTAAAAATAAAATAAAATTTAAAGAGAAACCCCAAACCCACTCAGAACTCTAAGCTCTTACTACTCTCTCAACCGTCGCCGGTCGTCAATCCTGCGCACCGTCGCCGTTTGCAGTCTCTTAGTTGCCAAAGCTTTGCAACAGAGAGTTGAAAAGCCCCCTCTCAAGTCAAGACGGTTCCCTGCATCAGTTTATGGAAACCGTCTCACGGCCACAAGCTCACTGACCCCCGACGACCGCCGTCGAAAGCAGCCAAAAACTGTCACTGACTCATTGTTTACTTGCCGATCAAAGATCCCTCTGTAGACCATTGTAAGTCGCATAATTTAGTGAGTGAATTTGGTGTTTGTGCTATTCTGGTTTTTGCATTCTACGTGTTTGATGATAGTGCATTGATTATTCTCTTACTCTGCTCTTTTTCTCTTTCGTCTTTTCGTTTGATAATAAAGATAAGAAGGAAATATGCCACACAGAACCCGCCCGATGACGGCGCTTTTGGTTTTCACCGGACTCAATGTTGTTTTGGTCTCAACCATTTCTCCAGTATATGATTTCGTTTGCTTCCATCCTTATTGGGAAAGAAGGGTATGTTCATTTTTCTGTTATTTACATATATAGATATATACACACTCGGTGTCTAATTCAACATGACCAGGCTATCAAATTATAGAGCAACCGTTCTTCGGAATCAATGCAGTTCAGGTTTATATGTTTTTATCAGAAAAATACTTCTTGTTTTCGCTGTATCATTGCATGGGTAAATTCTTTTAGGAAAGCTTCACATAGTTAGGAAGGAAAAGATTTAGTGAGATAACTAGTTTTTTACATTTGAATATGTTTTAGGTCCTTCCATTTTTTTAAAGATGTTAATAGAGCACTATTAAAGATATTGGGGGAGTGAATGAATTAGACTACGGATTGTTGATCTTGATGATTTCCTCATTTTCTAGTAGGTGATAAATGTAGAGGGAAGGGAAATAAAAACTTTAGAAGGTGACAGCGCTGTTAGAGGGAAAAAATCTCATCAGAATGGGGGATGAGAGCATGGGAGGGTACATAATGTTCATGGCTATGAGCTTTGAAAAGAGTGTTAGTTTGGTTTTGTAGGCTGAGCTCTACTCTTGATCAATCCCATAAGCTCAATTCAGAAGCTCTTCATACTCGAATAAAAATCTTTTTCTTTTTCTCTGAAATAGAAAGAATTATTTTTCTTTTTTCAGTCTGCGGAAGCATAGCTTTGCTTGTGTTTGAGCCCTTGAATACATTGCTTGTATTAAATTCTTATCTTCTTTTAGGATCATGAGTTGTTGAAGGGTGGCTTTTTTTGTTTCCTGTCTCGTTTAAAACCCTCTGTCCAAGTTGCATGAGGTAACCGTGTTCATGCTGGAGGTTAGGAATCTTTCCATTACCTTGCCATTGTGTTAGTTGTGATTTGTGATTATGAATGACAATTAGAAATAATCTTGGGCAGTAATGACTAGCTGCAAAAAATAAGGACTATTGTCACTGGTATATTCCTCTAACATCAATTTAATTCTTCCCTTCTTCGGGCTGCATCTTATGGCACCAAGAGTTAAGAAATTTTATCATTTGGTTCGGCAATGTTAACAATTTCCTATATAAATTCAATGTGGAACTGGATTACCAAATTTTCAACTGCAACTCCCAAAATCTTTGCTTGTCCAATAATTTTTCTTTATTGTAAGCTGGTTGTTCATTTCTCTCTTATCGGTAGGTATGTGGCTATTTCGCTACCCTTGCATGAATTGTTTACTTATCTTCGGTTGATTAATTTCATCCATGTTTGTTTATGAATGCAATTAATTTCACATGTGTTTGCATACGAATCTGGATTTATATCAGCGTGAACATCGTCATCAGGAACGTGAAGCTGCCTCTAGCCGAGGGTTTTAAATCAACATTTAAGGATTGACGAGGTTAACCCTCTTGGATAATTGGTATACCATTGTCAAATGCAGGGCTGCTGCATCTATTTTCTATCTCTGAAATTTCTCGTTCATAGACAGCAGGGATACCAGTTGTTAGTGTGAGAATTACATCTGACAGCTTTGGTTTTAATTAATTGAGAGGGGATGTGCAAAGTAAATGAATTGATTAAAAAGTCTTGTACCAAGCAGACATGTATGTATTTCTTTCTTTCATCATTCAGACTTATTTCCTTGTTTAATAAACAAATTTGAAATAAGGATCAGAGATTGGTTGATGGGACTTGTTACTGAACATCCAGTGGTAGCCATTGTTGATAAGCAAATACGTTTTGACTCCTCGTTTTAAAATCACATGCGTGGTAACCTTTCGATGACTGGACAATAGAACCAACAATGTGCAAGATTCTAATTATCTGACATACTGATGGCTTTTCCTACAAATAATTGAACAATACAAACTCTCTAAACAAATGTCAAAGTTATATTCCAAAATCGAAATCAAATGCAGAGCACACTAACGTTAAAAATTTACTGTCGGCAGCAAGAAACCCACATATAAAGAAATTGCATGCTAATGAAGCATTAAATTTAAAGAATTGTCATTTGCAAATTGAAGAACTCCCCCTTTCTGATTAGTCAAACATAAGGCCATTTTCATAGCATGTCCAACAAAAACTGATCATTCAAAAAAATCCCCGAAAGAAAGTCATAAATAAAGCTCCTCAGTAATGAGGAAAATAAAGAGCTTTTTCTGAAGCCAGCCATAAATAAAGGCCATTTTGACTGGGAGATAACGCTCTGTCGGTTATTACTTATGGTGCTGTGCATATTTGGATTTTGGGATGCTTGACCAGATTGTACTAACACAAATACCCCATTCAAGAACTATAGACAGGTAAGTACACCTAAACAAATTGTAAATAGTGGCGATTATGGTGTATTTACTTGTAAATATTGAATATATTATGTTAGGCCAATAATGGGATTTCACTGAACAATATAGATCATTTTTTAGGATTAACATTGCGCTTGATTTGTATGTAGGTTCATTACATTGATGATATTCAATATATTTTAGTCCATATTATTTACAATTACTTACGTTGGTTATATGTGCTTGTATGCACAGATTGTGAATTTGGATATGTAGATTTGCATATTGTGGTTTATATTTACTATCATACTGGTTATAAATTTTGATATTGTAGTTATATTTGCAGATTGTAGAATATGTATTTTAAAATTGTGGTTGATAATTGCATTCATACTAGTTGTCGATTTGCATATTATGGTTGATATTTGCTATCATACTAGTTGTAGATTTGCAGATTACAGAATGTGTATTTGTGAATTGTGGTTGATATTTGCTTATTATATAGACTAGTTTTTAGGATTAAAAACTACAAGTGAAAGATACTGCCTTGCGTCCGATCAAAACTACCCTAGGTCCTAAAACCTAGGGCTCACACGTGACCACGGTCTGACAATCCTAAGGTCCAATAAGCTTAGGGTGCCAGCAATACTTTGGGTCTTAGGACCCAAAGTGCCATATGGGGCTTAAGTCCTCAGACCTAGGGCCCAATAAGCCAGGGTTCGCCAACCTAGGGCCCAATAAGGGCCTAATAAACCCTGGGTCCTCGAACCTAGGGCATCAAAAACTACCTTGGTTCCTTGAACCCAAGGTGTCGACATTGCCCTAGGTCTGAGGATCCCAGGGCCTAGTAAACCCTAGATTCTCCCACCTCGGGCCCAATAAGCCTTGGGTTCGAGGACCTAAGGCAATAGCATTACCCTAGGTTCTAAGACCCCAAGGCATAAACACTGCTAAAGGCAGTTCTACCATCGATCATAGGAGAATATAATGTATCTATAAATAATTATTTATCAAAGAAATAATAATAATTGTTTATCTATTTTTCCAATGTAAAAACACATAATATTGTTATATCAATATAATAAATAATTAATTATTTAAGTTTCGTGCGAATTCAATGTAAAAACACATAATATTGTTTATATCTATAATAATTATTTATCAAAGAAATAATACATGTTGTGTGATTGTGTCTACATTACTTGCATCGAGAACACTTCCGAATAACCACTTCGTCTCCTATGGATGGGATGAGTGTATTCTTTGATCGACCAGATGGGAAACTCTTTATGAATGGTTTGACAATGGTTGCCTGAATTTCACTTGGGACTTGCCAAAATCTCAACTTAGCAACAAGATGAATTTTTGTTGCATATGCTGCCAACAGTATGCCATTCTGATAATATTTGGAATAAAATTCTCAGTACCTGTTGATAAATAGAATTTGAATGTGTTTAGCTCACAATTTCAAAGATTCAACATAAACAAATAAAAAAATGCAAGTAGAGAGAAAATAGATGAAGAGAGAAAATTGAAGAGCTTTTGCATTCTCTGTCCAAATATTTACACAGCTTGGGTTTTTATATACAACATCCTAACGGCTAGGTACAAGCTTACTTTACTTTTCTAACAGTTAGGTACAACACATAATAGCATATCTTTCAATTTAAAAAACTAGCCGTTATTTCGTCCTTTAGTAGTTAGCTTGAATTGGGCTTTGGGCTTGATATGGGTATCCATAGATCAATCCAAGAGTTATTTGGGCTTTTCATCTTCACCCTCAATCTCTTCATCTTTAACACTCCCCCTCAAGTTGGACTTGTACAAATTGAAGAAGTTCAACTTGGAACTCACCTTAAGAAGTTGTTGATGAGTACATGGTTTGGTGAATATATCCGCAAGTTGATCTTCACTCTTCACATAAGGCATGTTGATCACTTTGCTCAAGTACTTTTCTCTTGTGAAGTGACAATCAACTTCGATGTGCTTGGTCCTCTCATGGAACACCGGATTAGATGCAATGTGTGCTGCTGCCTTGTTATCACAGTACATGTCTATAGGTGTTTCAACTGAAAATCCTAAGTCTTCCACTAATGATTTTATCCAAACCAATTCACTCGTAGTAGATGCCATAGCTCTATATTCAGCTTCTGCACTTGATCTTGCAACTACACTTTGCTTCTTGCTTTTCCAAGTCACCAAATTACCTCCCACGAATGTGCAATAACCAGTGGTTGATCTTCTGTCCTCGAAGTTACCGGCCCAATCCGCATCTGTGTAAGCACATATCTTGTGGTGGCCATTTCTTCTCATCAAGATTCCTTGCCCCGGTGCATGTTTTATGTACCTTAAAATTCTACTCACCATTTCCATGTGTATATTCTTTGGGCATGACATGTGTTGACTTACCTGTTGCACAGAAAAAACAATATCAGGTCGTGTAATAGTTAAATATATAAGCTTACCTACAAGTCTTTGATAAAGCTTGATGTCCTTGTATGGCTCCTCCTTGTCATGTTCGTTTTCATGCTTGTTATCCTCTTTCTTCCTTCTTAGTGCCTCCATAGGTGTCACAGCTGGCTTTGCTGCAAGTTTTCCTGTCTCACTTAACAAATCAAGAACATATTTTCTTTGGGATAGAAATAGCCCTTCATTGGAATAAGCGATTTCTATACCTAGAAAATATCGTAAGTTTCCCAAATCTTTAACATCAAATGCAGACTTCAAATATGTTTTAATGCTCTTAATGCCATTAATGTCACAACCGGTGATGATAATATCATCCACATAAATAAGAACAATGGTAGATCCCTCACTTGAGTGCTTAATAAATAGGGAATGATCAGCATCACTCACTTTAAAATTTTGAGAACACAATGCATTATGCAACTTATTATACCATGCTCTTGGTGATTGCTTTAATCCATATATGGCTTTCTTCAATTTGCAAACATGTGTATTTGGAACCATAACATCATATCCTTGAGGTAAACTCATGTAAACCTCTTCCTCTAACTCTCCTTGCAAGAAAGCATTCTTCACATCCATTTGATGTAAATCCCAATTATAATTAGCCGCTAAGGAGAGAAGCACCCTAATAGTGTTCATTTTTGCAACTGGTGCAAAAGTTTCTGTATAGTCTAAGCCGTAGGTTTGAGTGAAGCCTTTGGCCACTAGCCTAGCCTTATGTTTGTCCAAGGTTCCATCACTATTTAACTTAGTCTTATACACCCATTTGCATCCTACAACCTTCTTTCCCAAAGGTAAAGGTACTAATTCCCATGTATTATTTTTAACTAAAGCATCCAATTCCTCTTGCATGGCTTGTCTCCAAACTGATAATTCTCTAGCTTCCTTAAAGTTATTTGGATCTTTAATGGTGTCTACTTTAGTTAAAAAGGCTCTAAAACTCTCTTTTACATTTCCTAAGGTGTAGTAGTGGTCAAGAGGGTGTGCGATTACTTTGTTACCGTGGAAAAACACTCTTTTCTTCATCCAATCCGATGAAGATTGTCGAATTCTTTGAGATCTTCTAAGTGGGGGATTTTGGCCTTGCATAGGTGCAACATGCTCCCCCTCACTTCGTATACTACTAGATGGTCCATCTTGGTTACTAGATAATGATTCTATTTGAACATTCGAATGTTCATCCCTATGTATTTCATTTTGCTCTCCCTCGTTTCTAGGTCTACAAGAAGATAACGGTAAATCTTCACGTACTTCACTAGGTGAATGTGCATTTAGATTTTCATTGCTAGTTTCACCCTCATTAGACTCTTGATCTTGTGATTCTATGTTATCACCACTCAATTGTAGGTCATGGTTGCCTAGTACGTCACTAGATGGTGGTATATACTTGTGTATTATGGCTAAAGGAAGTGGATCATCAACTTCACCTTTTCCATTACCAATGCTATGAAAATATGAGTCATTTTCTACGAAAGTAACATTTCTAGAGATATACTTGTCCTTAGTTAAGGGATTATAGCACCTATAACCCTTAGTATCTACACAATAACCTAAAAAGATGCATTTAATGCTTCTTTCACTTAATTTATCTCTTGAATGACTTGGCATATGTACATAACATACACATCCGAAAATTCTAAGATAGGACAAGTTTGGTTGGGTACTATAAGCAATCTCAATTGGTGTCTTTCCTTTCAGTACCATGGATGGTGTTCGGTTAATAAGATGTGTCGCTGTGAGAATAGCTTCCCCCCAAAACTCTCTAGGTACATTGTGATAGAACATCATAGTTCTTGCCACCTCTAAAATATGCCTATTCTTACGTTCAGCCACTCCATTTTGTTCTGGAGTGTAAGGACAAGTAGTTTGGTGAACAATTCCTTTACTAACTAAAAACTCTTTAAACAAGTTGTTCACATACTCTCCTCCATTATCAGTTCTCAACACCTTAACTTTCTTATCGAATTGGTTTTCAATCAATATTACAAACTCTCTGAAACAACCAAAAACCTCAGATTTCCTTTTAATAAGATAAATCCATGTATACCTAGATTTATGATCTATAAAAGTTACAAAATATTTGAAGCCCTTATGAGATAGAGTGGGAGAAGTCCACAAATCAGAATGTACCAAAGCAAATAAATCATTATATTCATGATGAGATTGTACAAAAGGTATCTTAGTTTGTTTTCCTAAAATACAAGAACTACAATCTTTGATCTTATCAAATTTCAAGTTAGGAACTAATTTTTGCAAAATATGACTAGGAGGATGCCCTAATCTAGCATGCCAAAGTTCTTGGATTTTGCTGCTATCTACTTTAAAGGCTTTGCTTGAATCTTCCAAAACATACAGCCCATTTTTCTCTCTTCCCTCACCAATCAATTGTCCGGTCTTGATGTCCTGAAATGTTACTTTATTAGGTTCAAATATAACATAACAATCTAAATCTTTAGTAATTCTACTTACGGACAACAAATTTGAAGAAAAACATGGCATATAAAGACCTTTAGTATGCTTAGACAAAATATTCAAGTGTCCTAAACCACTAATCGGTATATCTTTTCCATTAGCTATACTCACCCTTTTATCCTTTCCTATAGACTCAATTTTAGAAGCTAAATTTTTACTTCTAAACATGTGATTTGTAGCACCCGAGTCTATAACCCAAGGATCAATATTTAAAGATAAATTAGAGATCAAACCTTGAGAGGTGTTTGGCCTTTGACATTGAAGGAACTTTGCAAATTGCTCAATGAGGTTTGTGGACAAGTTTGCCTCTGATGTGTGGTTTAATTCTTCTGAAATTTTGGCTTTATTCTCCTTCTTCAAGTGAGGATGAAGCTCAAAACATTTATCCTTGTTATGCCCAAACTTTCCACAATAATCACAAAACCTACAATTTCTTTTGATGTGTCCTAGTCTTCCACATCTTTCACATTTGATGGTTTTGCTTTCTTTCAACCCTTGTGTTACCATTGCTGCTTCTTTTGCCTCCGCAAATGCACCTTTCTCAATTTTAGGCTCATCTCTATCAAACGCTTCTCTGGCCATCAATTCCCTATCCACAATATTCACCACATCATCATATGGTGGCATCTCCTTATTCCTTAGAATTTGATTCCTAAGGTCCCCAAAACTAGGCCCCAATCCTGCCAAGAGGAAACAAACAAGATCTTCATTGGCCCTTTTCTCCAATTCTTCCTCATTGGTAGTAATCGGCCTCAAACACTCCAATTCATCCCATGCTTCCTTGATTTTGTTGGAGTAGGAAAGGAAATCACTTCCATTCATCTTGGCATTTGTGATGATTTCCCTCAACTCATAGACTTTTAAGAGATTACCTTGATTTCCGAACCTTCTAGCAAGTGCATTCCAAAGGTCTTTGGCAGTTTTGGCTTTGTTGAAGGCACCAACCAAGGATTGATCAATGGAGTTGATAATCCAAGTAATGACAAGATTATCAACATATCTCCATTCAGCATATTCTTTATCTCCCACCTTAGGTTGATTAATTTCTCCATCAACAAATCCCAGAACTCTCATGCCCAGTAAGGCCCTTGTCGCATTCGTCACCCATGTAGAGTAATTCCTTCCATTTAGAGGAAAGGTAGTAAGCTTAGTGGTGATTTTGTAGTCGGAATCAACATTGAAAAAATTCTCTCTCTTGGCAGAACTACTTCCCACTTGTGCTGCCATTTTAATGTCAGCAACTTGGCCTTGCACAATGGAGATTGATCACACAACCAAGAGAGAGTAAAAAATAAAGGAGAGATGATGAAATGAGCTCCCTAAATGCAACCTTGCTCTGATACCATGTTGATAAATAGAATTTGAATGTGTTTAGCTCACAATTTCAAAGATTCAACATAAACAAATAAAAAAATGCAAGTAGAGAGAAAATAGATGAAGAGAGAAAATTGAAGAGCTTTTGCATTCTTTGTCCAAATATTTACACAGCTTCGGTTTTTATATACAACATCCTAACGGCTAGGTACA
This sequence comes from Xylocarpus granatum, assembly GCA_019650275.1. Classification (NCBI taxonomy): domain Eukaryota; kingdom Viridiplantae; phylum Streptophyta; class Magnoliopsida; order Sapindales; family Meliaceae; genus Xylocarpus; species Xylocarpus granatum. The sequence continues at coordinate 44,014 of BNST01000735.1, forward strand.
AGCTTACTTTACTTTTCTAACAGCTAGGTACAACACATAATAGCATATCTTTCAATTTAAAAAACTAGCCGTTATTTCGTCCTTTAGTAGTTAGCTTGAATTGGGCTTTGGGCTTGATATGGGTATCCATAGATCAATCCAAGAGTTATTTGGGCTTTTCATCTTCACCCTCAATCTCTTCATCTTTAACAGTACCTACCTCTGACATATCTAATTGTTGTTATTGTTTGAGAACATGATAATTATTATAAGTTGAAGCGCCTGCATTACCATGTTTTTGAATTTAGATCGACCACAACAATTTTATCTCAACCTTTAACTTTAAACACATAATGAGAAACCGTGTAACTTTATAGGTTGCTACTTCGATTAATGTGTTTTCATCATGTTTAACTATTTCCTCTCTCCTTTCATAAAATCATCACCGTAACACTGAATGTATCCAATCTACTAAAGCCATAATTGAAAGAGTACATGCATCCTTTAACAATGCATTCATACTTTTGGCAATGTTTTTAGTCATTATGTCGTATTGCCAGATTGGAAAATTACATCTTGCCTAACATTGAAATCGAACCTTATTTTCTAAATAGTTTACAAAATCATGATGCACTGACCTTAACCTGTTGATATGCTTTTCAAATTTACTGAATACAAAAGCCTTGGCAGCAAGGTAAAATCCTATTAAAAAAATATCTTTTTTGTAGTCTTTAAACTTAAACATCGTCTTGAGATTCATTTCAATATGATATATATAGAAACTGTGGTATGAATCAAGGTATACTCTTCTTACACATTTAATGATGCTATCGTGTTGATCACATACAAAAACAAGATCTTTAACAAGTCCAAGTGGATCTTGTAATTTCATTAAAAACCATTCCCACAAATCATCATTTTTAGAGTCTTCCATTCCAAATGTAATGGGATATATTTGATCATTTTTATCAAGAACAATAGCAACAAACATAGTGCATCGATATATACCCTTTAAGAATGTTTCATCAATAGTAATAACCGGACAAATTGTTGTACAAAAATCACTCAAATAAACTTCAAGTGCCATGAAGAAATACAAGAAATTGGTGTCATCGTTAGTTTCTATATGCATTAGTGTACCTGAATATCTCTATGAGAACATAACAAAACTGTGGTAGCAAATTGAACGATTCTACTAAGTTCCTGCACGCTAATTTTAACGCTTCTTTTCTTGCTACTTATGCCTTATGATAAGATACACGTACTTCAAACTTTTAGTGTATGTTATTTTGAATGTTGTTTAGAGTATAAATTATGCTAGGATCTTGAAATTTGTTCATTACAAATTCACCAATGAACTAACTACTCGCCTGTCGGTGGTCTCACTGTAGTTGGATCTATTTCAAATTGTTTAATACATTAATATCTACCTTTTCTATCCATTTTGGTTACTCGTATCTGCCATTTACATCTGTCAACCATACATTTAGCATTAAACCAATATGTCATTGAATTTAAAACTCAAAATTAAAAATGGGTCTTTAACGCCAATAACCTCAATGTATCTCATAACTCTTTCTTTGAATTGAAAAGTTGTTCAATATCTATAACACTATATGTAGAGTCAAACAATGCATCCCGCAATTAAGAAAATGATGGTGGAATAGGTATCATATAATGATTACTTAATGAACTAGTTATATCATCACCAATCCTCATAGATGTGTTACTTAAACCTAGTTGATGACTTAAGTTAGTGGTTGGATTAGTATCTTTATCACAATAATTTTTGGACAGGAAAGGTGGCATATCATTAAGAATGTTAGCACCTTTACCATCCATACATGGTTGAGTCTGGAAGAAATCATGTACATGATCTTCATTGATTTGGCAAAATACATATTCTCCATGGTTATAAGACCTTCATGTTATATTCGTGCAGGATTTATAAGATTTATATCATCTTATCAATAATGTTGATCATAGTCGAATTAATTACTGCCCCAAGAAGAAACAATTGGTTGTATAAGAACTTTTGCGTCGACAGCTGACAAATTATTGGAAGTTACCTTAGGATCATTAAGAACTACTTATCCTATAGATATGTAAATCATATACACTATAATCATCATCGACACCTACATATATCAAAGATCGTGTCTAAACTATCTGTGAAACTTGTTTTCAGTTAAATGTTGAATTTTGTTAGATTAATTTTAGTGCAGCTATATACCATAATCAATAATTCATGATACTTGATATTTTTTGAAATAGATATTGACTGCGATATTTTTCTAAACTATGAGATAAGTAACCTATGGTCCTTCATGTCGAACATCAACAAGTACATTTTCAACTATATGCATGAAATATATGAAATATAATAAAATCAAAATATATTATTATACAATTAAATATTTATTATTTGTTAAATACAAAGAACTAATTAATATTTATAATATATAATACTTAATTCATAAGATAAAAAAATATTTTAAATATTAAATTACAATTTTAAAAAATTTAAATTATCATCAAATATATTTAAAGTAAATATTTAGAGTTTAATTATTAAAATAAATAAGTACATAATAGTGCTTTGAGTTGGCTGTCCAGCCTAGAGTACTATTATAACCCTAAGTTAGTTTCTGACATAAAATAATAATGAATTTTTGTATTTAATAATATCACTTAAGTATTTTATAATAATATTTTTATATTTTAAAATTAAATATAAATTAAAAAAATTTAAAATTTAAAAATTTATTATTTTTTAAATTCGTAGTTAAAAGCTGAAATATATATTTTTTAAACAAAACATGTACAGAGAAACAATTATCCGAAGCCGTAGTGTAATTCAAAAGCGCAATGTTTCCGCTAGTGTGGATTAGGCTTGGTGATTAACAGCCCACCATGACTGTGTAACCCAAGTCCAACAATATAAAGGTTTTTAAGCTTTAGCTTTAATCTATTAAGTTTTCCATGTTGAAGTTAAGAGAAATACCTGCGAATGTTGAAAATGTTTGAAGTAATGCAATGTGAGTTGTGTTGTGCTGCGTTGCTTCCTCACACGAGATGGGCTGATAGGAATAATAATAGTATGTATGACCAACATGACGACAACACAACACGACCATGCAAATGCAACATTTGTTTTTGCAATTGCAAAATGCAAATCTATATCATTCCACACGCTACGGGGCAGCACAAATCTTGTGCCCTTCTTACGAAGACAGCCTGCTTTTTCATGTTACTTTCAAAACTACCTTAAATTGTTTTTAATTAATTACCTCATTATTTTATTAAATTAAGTAATTAAACCAAGGAAGTAAGTTAATCCACCAACCAACACATCCTTTGCACGTGCCCCTCGCACTCTCAGCAGACTCTTCCCATTTCCCATCCCAATTCCCATCCCCTCACCAACCATAACCCCTCTCTCCCTCTCCCTCCTCTTATTATTACTGTTGTTTATATGACACTACATCAATGTTTTCTAGAAGAAACATAAATTTTATATCTCTATATACAAAAAGAATTGTTTAATTTAGAATAATATTGTGAACCTCATCATATTTTAAATTACACAAGTGATAAATCATGTTTATACATTTTGTTTTTTTTTCCCTTTAATAACGAAAATTTACAAGAAAGAAAGAAACAAAGAAGCTTACCCCATTCACCATGCTTGCTACCCATCACGAAACTAACGTGCCCTCTTCCACAATTCACATTTAAGAAACAACCCTTCCACCTTTCCCTTTTGCTCTCCCCTCCCTACACTTCCCAAATATGGCCGACCGACACCCTGAATATTCCACCGCCACCTCCGAAACCCGACGTAGGTGTGGCAATGGAAAGCGCGCCTCCGTTGTTCCCACGTCGGAGGCAGAGGGTCATCCAGTGCCAGCACCAGCACCAGCGCCTGCTGCACCTTGCGGTGCATGCAAGTTCTTGAGGAGGAAGTGCATTAGTGGGTGCATATTTGCACCCCACTTTGGCTCGGACCAGGATGCCGCCCGGTTCGCCGCCGTGCACAAAGTGTTTGGTGCTAGTAATGTGTCCAAGCTATTGCTTCACATTCCGGTGAATCGACGTCACGATGCAGTGATTACGATATCTTATGAGGCTCAGGCCAGGCTGTCTGACCCTGTTTATGGCTGCGTTTCTACCATACTTGCTTTGCAGCAACAGGTTCGTCGATGGAAATTAATTTCGTAAAGCAGTTATATTCTTAAGAAAACATCTGAGAGCTGACAACTCTTGGTTTTTTCTTGTAAGCTGAGCAGTTTAGAAGACAAAGTTTATGTTTTTCCGTTTCAGTTTCGATTAACAAGTTGTATTTGTTTTTCCCACCAAGTAAATTATATATCAGTGCGAATTTGTAGGTGGCGTCTCTGCAAGCTGAGCTCGCAGTGGTGCAAACTCAACTGATAAACAGCCGGCTCACCATGGCAAACGGCCTCCAAACTTCGCAACGGCAGCCACAACAACCGCAACACGTTGCGTTGCAGCAGCAGCCAGCTTACTCAAACAGCTCCTCGGCCTCGACAAACTTCATCAACATGAGCAACTTCGCGTCAAACTTCGACTTCGTAGAGGAAACAGTGCCGTCTTGCCAGAGCATGGAGCTGCCTCTCCACGAACTCTCCCGGCCTGCCCCGGAAGACGAGGAAGATGAAGAAGAGTGTCAAATTCCTGTGATGTTTGCTAACGATCAGATACTTCACAGGAGATTGAATTAACTTAAATTTCTTGATCTTAATTTAATTTATCCAAATAATATTTTAATAATATAGTGTTACAGTAATTAGTTAGTTAATTATACAATGAAGAACATGAAATAACAAGAGAGCTCTAAGATTACCTACTCTAAGTAAAATTCAAAATTACTATAATAATAAAAATAATTTTATTATTTTAATATATATATATATATATATTGTAGTTATGCTTTTATCTATTTTAGATACATATATATAATTTTTGATGAGTTAAATTTTTTTTCTACAATATTAACATACTGTGATTATGAAATACTTTAAAGTATTTATAATTTATTATTATATAAGTATGGATCTGATCTACGAGTTTGTACCTAGTTTACATAATCATTTTACAATTATAATGTACAATGACACTTCACATGTCACACAGTAAAAGAATTTTAAGTTATATGATTGTATATAAGCACTTATTCGGCCAATCTACAATAAATACTTAACATCAAATTAATGCATTATATAATTAATTATTGCATAATCGTAGTTTTTAAAAAATTATTAAAATTATGAATATTAAAATTTAAAAGTTATTAAAATATTATTAACAATATAAAATGAAGTGTACGTGCTGTATTTATAAGTGTAAAAAGTAATTATTGAAGGTAAATTTGTTTAAAATAATTATTTAGTAAGAATTTATTATAATTAATTAAAAATATATATATTTTTAAAATTTTTTATGAATAAATTCATTATAATGAAATAAAAAAAATTATATTTTTATAATTTTATTTATATAATTTAAATATTTTTCTTCTAGTTGATTTTATATACAAATTTATCAAATGTAGGAATCGGAATGTAATTATCCCAATAAACTGTTCTAACTGAGATCCCGCACGCTTGCTTGCACGAAGCAAGCAGTAATATCAAGAAGCGGTAAAAAGCAGGACATCGCTTGCTTTGGTTGCCTTGTCTTTTGTTTCACTGGCTGTACGGGCCCCGACTTCAAACAGTTAACTTGTGTGCAACTTCCTTAGATCTCTTCCTTTTTCGTTTTATCTAGAACCTTCTTTTCTCTCTCTCTTTCTCCCAGCAAAAGCTGCTTTTCAGGTTCTCTCTCTAGCAATTCGGAAGAACCGCCATGTCAACACCTGCGAAGAAGAGGTTGATGAGGGACTTCAAGCGCCTGCAGCTAGATCCGCCTGCCGGGAATCAGTGGCGCCCCTCAAGACAACAACATCATGTTATGGAACGCCGTTATCTTTGGGTACTTTTTTCTTTTCTTTCATTTATTAAATTCTCTTTTATTTTTTGTTATTTGTTTTTGTTTTGATTATTGTGGTGTTGTTTTGCAGGCCTGATGATACACCTTGGGACGGTGGTGGGTATTTAATTATTGGTGTTTAGGGAGATATTTTGTGTTTTTTATTTCAGTTTGTTTGGGCTGAATCAGTATTTGTAGGGTTTTTGATGTATTATGGCCGTTTTTTCTTCTCTTTACTCGGTTGTGCATGTTTAGCTTTGTAAACGAGCTGAGTTATTGGTTTTGCTGGCGACTTAACAGATATTTTTGTCGATTTTAGCTGATGATGTGTGTGGGACATGCTTAAATTTAGTAGTTTTTGGCTTAGGTCGTGTTTGGTTCTTGACGGTAAACTATGTTTTTGCTGATAATTAATGGCTAGGGTATAATATGGCCTGTTTGTGCTAATGGGTTTGTTTGTTTGATCTTGAGAGACGGGTGAAAGTTTGATGTTAACGCTTTGATATATGATGTCTTCATTTGATTAATTGTTGTGTATTCATTTTTGTTTCTGTTGATTTTATTATATTTCCTCCAGTTAATGACTGGGGTTTCTACCCCCTAAATTGAACAAATGGACTATCTTGTAAATCATCATACCGCAGGTTCATATTATGTTATGGTAGCTTTAAGCTGCTTTAGAGGAATACTGTCAGTGCAGCCATGCAAGCGCATGACTTTTGCAGAAGATAAATAATTTTTACTGTCAGTGCGGCCATGCAAGCGCATGACTTTTGCAGAAGATAAATAATTTTTACTGTCAGTGCGGCCATGCAAGTGCATGACTTTTGCAGAAGTTAAACATTTTAACTGCTGCTAATGCTGGTGAGGCCTTGTAAAAGACTCTGTAACTTTTAGTTAGACTACTTTGCAATGTTGATGAGTTCTATGCTTCAAAGTACTTGATATGACTGGAGGCAACGTAGTGCCGGATTCTTCGGAAATCACTTCAAATTGGAAGATTAGTATGTTACCGAGTTAAAGTGGGCATGGATGTCGAATAATTCTTCTAGAAATGCTATATTTAAAGCTTAAAGACACAACAATTGAATTGTCATTAAGAAAATAGATTGATTATTCCTTGTCATATGTCTTTATAGTTTTCTTCTTGAAAGATATTGGTTTTTGCACGTGTCACCTTAGCTTTTTATTGAACTTTCTCAGGTACTTTCAAGTTGACTCTGCAATTTACAGAGGATTATCCGAATAAACCTCCAAATGTTCGGTTTGTTTCAAGAATGTTTCATCCAAATAGTAAGTCATTGTTGTACTTTGTAGTTTTGTTGCCTGTCTTTAATTAATGATAAGTTGCTTTCCATTTTGGTGATTGCTTGTCCTATTGTAATTACATTGCATGTGGTTTTGATAATGATTGCATTTGATTTCTGACTTGGTATCAATTGTTTGACCAGTCTATGCAGATGGAAGTATTTGTTTGGATATTTTACAAAATCAGTGGAGTCCTATTTATGATGTGGCAGCTATACTGACCTCAATCCAGGTGTCACTTTTGTTGACCTTTTGTTTCTTCTTTCTTGTTTATGAGAACAAAGATAGTGTTAATCACAGATTTGAGTTGGTTGTTTTCACTGTGCTTAATTTCTTATAATTAACGTTTGGTTATTGACTACTTGCCAAAAGTCTGCTCTTTTGTTTCAAAAAGAAAAAAAAAGACAATATGACTACTAACACATGCGTCAGAGTTCCCTCTGTTAATCCTTCTGTCCTGTTTCTCCTCTTTTTTCTTTTGTCTCTTTTTTTTGGGTGGTTTGGGAGGGGGGGCAGGAGTGTGGCGGGGGGTGGCTGGCGTTGATTCCTTTGGTTTAATGGGAATGAATAGATAGGTCAGAAGGCCTTTGTTGGCCTACTGGCATGTAATGTAAAGGCATTATATTGATGTTTTCCTATATTAAACAATCTTGAAAAGCGAATCTTCCATATTTAAGACAATCTTCAGAACACATGTAAAAGCCAGTCTGCATAGACCAAGGTTCTGTTGTCATTGCATACCTTGGAAGTCATAAAAAACTAATAAGATCTTGAGCTTTTGTCATAGGTTGCTTTCGTTTGTGTAAACTTAATTGTGGGTTAACGACAATGGCAATATCTAAAGTGAAATAGCTGTTACGTACTACTTTCTTATGGTTGGATTTTTTGTCCCAAATTGATAATGACTTTACATTTTTTGAGGTACTGATCATACTTTCTCTTTTGTTTTATGCCAATAAGAGTTTTGTCCCAAAATTCTCACCTCTGTATTCTTTTCATTACATTTTGCTTATTTTTTGATATGAGATTGCCTGACCTGGTCTCTTTTATTCTTTTGCATGAGTTTACATTCTGAGGCAGGAAATACAAATATTTCTGTTTGATTCATAGATATTAATGATTTCAATCATTTTTGGTTAAAAAAATCAAAAGGTAACTGTTGCCATTTGTCTTGGCCTTTGGCCATATATTCTTTTGCGTGAGTATACTTTTTGAGACAGGAAATACTAATATTGCTTTTTGGTTCATAGAAATTAATGATTTCAAGCATTTTGGTTAAAATATTTAAGGAAACTATTGCCATTTGTCTCAGCCAAAAGATACTGTTGACAAGCTGAGTTGGTGAGCTTGAGTATCAAGTGTGAGGCTGTTTTCTAGTTTCTATGGACCAGACAACAGTGGCTGCTTTAATAAGCCTATAATTTTAAATGATTAGTTATCAGCTTTTTCCAGTATGAAAAAGTAACCAACAAGTGGGTATTTGTTGCTAAAGGTCTATTTTTTTAGGGCAATGTATAGACTAATATAGTGGAAACATAGAGATCTTTTTTTCCTTGTGATAAACCCATAATATGCATGTGTAACCTTATGTGTAATGGGTCAAAATCATATGTTATTAGCAAGTATCCTGCTGATATTACTGTTGAGAGCCTTGACTCCAAATGCAAATTGCAGTTGTACTTAACCTTATGAAATGCAACTTAAAATGCAATGAAGAGTTTCCAATGTCCTAGATGTGAGTACAAGAATTGCATTGTGGATGTTACTGCATGTTTTTGCTATTTTATTTACTTTTTGTTTCTGTGCTGATGTCATTCTGCATGTTTTCTTTAAATTGAATTTATCCTTATTACCAGGTTTCGTCCGCCTTTGCTGATTCTCTCACAGCATGATGGCATCTTGTATCAGTATCTCCGTTTCAAACTTTTCCCACTGTAGTGTTGTACAGTTGTCAATTTATGGTGTTTCCATACATTTTTTGCTATAGTGTGCTCCAGTTCAATTGGTTGTATAGATTTAAATGTGTTATGCTTGAGCTGTCAGTTTGATTTTTTAATGATATCCCACAAAAGTTGGTTGACCCTAGAGCATATTTGCTTGTGAGATTCTCAGTTTAGGTAGTAAGAATGCTAACGAGAAGCTGGTTTTGTGTTCATTAGTCCCTGCTTTGTGATCCAAATCCGAACTCCCCTGCAAACTCTGAAGCAGCTCGGTTGTTTAGTGAGAATAAGCGAGAATACAATCGAAGAGTTCGTGAAATAGTGGAACAAAGCTGGACAGCCGACTGAAAACCAAAAGAGAACACCTGTTACTAATGCTGTGAAATAAGAGCAGAAACTGGTGCTTGCATGGCTGGTTCTGAAGTATGATTGTCCTTGAACTTGTTCAATGGTTGTGGGTGTACTCAATTATCTACTTTAAGGTGCAATGTTCTTAGAGGATTTATTTGGATGATTTGAATTCTGCCTTGTAGACAGCTCTTGTTGATTTCTCAATGTTTTCCGATTCTTCTTTCAATATCTTTCAAATGTAATTTATTTGCAGCATTTTGTACAGGAGTATTGCTGATACAGTGATGTCTTAGACAATCACCAACTCTAAAGAGGAATTTATTTAGTGAGATTTCAGATGTTATGAATTGCTGGTTAGGAACCTCTCATTTTGGTACTTGTTTATTTCCATGGATGCTTTTAGCATAAATGATCTCTGTTGTAGATAATATCAAATCCCCATTTCTCCATTATCGATGGAATTTGACTTTCCTTTTGTTCTCCCTTCTGCAATTTTCTTGAGCTTGAGGTTGAGAAGAGAAATGGTCCACTTCGGATCCTTGCAAGTGGAAGAAATGTAAATTATGTAAATTAAATGAAGGGATGGCTACTGGTGTTGATACAGGGCCACAGTTTCTTGGAGTCATCAAAGAGTGATGGACAGACGGGGAGTGTTCAAAACGTGCAAGCCCATGCCTGGTTTTTAAGATTTTTGCAAATAGTTGCACAAGTGGATGAACAATGCTACAAGTTGTACGACTATAGCAGCTAGTCAGTCTTGTACAAGCAAGTTGAGTTTTTTAAGAGGCCAACCCTTGCCCATAAATAGGGGAGCTCATTTGTAGACGGTGCAACAAGCTCATTCATTAAAACTTAGCTTTTTCTGTTATATAGTGTACACTGCACGGGCACTATGGAAAGTTGCATTCCATGACAGGATGCTGCATTGCTTTCATCAGTACTACAAAAAGTTGATGTTATATAGACTTTTGTGTAATATTTCTTTGCTGCATTTTGTATGAAAAGTTTATGCAGCATTTTGGAAATATCTGTAATTCCTAAGCACGGTAACTCTGATGGAGTATTTCGGGTGCTGCAAGAGAAAGCCGATGAAAAATGGAACAAGGAGTGTGGTTAAATAATCAATCCACTTCAAAACTTAATACAGAAGTAAAAAAGAAAGGAAAAGTTTTATGCTAGGGTAAATGATAGCATGTCCTTCACAATTCGTTCTCCAATTTTGTTGGGTTAAAATCATTTATTCGTTGGGTTGAAGTGATAAGCCAATCGCAGATATTTGATTCTGCAATCTATTTTTAATCGTCTTATGTGCTCAGAACAGTGGTTGGAATCTAAACTATATTTTCAACTTAAATCCAACGATTAAAGACACCAATGATAATATTAAATATTAGTTAGTTGTTGGATTGAAATGGCAAAGTAGTTTAAAAAGTTTAATCAAAATTACAAGTGAAAGGGATCCGAATCTCCAACTTAAGTAGGTATTAATCTTCAATGATATGTTGATTAATGTACAAGATATGCATAAAATAAATACTAGTTAATTTAGTGCACAGTCACTCTGGTAATGAATAGTCATGTGTGACATCATAATTCATTCATTCTCGAATCTGCATCTGCAGATTATATATTTCTGTCCATTCAATGTGTAACCTCAAATTGGATTTCCATAGCTTTTTGTTTTCTGAAAAAAGAAAAAAAAATCGATTCAACCGAAAATGAAACCAAAAGAAAATTCCCAAATGAACACACACTTCCTGCCAAGAAAACTGGACTAGATATCTGTATGTATATAATACTAATCATCTCTTCTAGCTGCACATTCCAACTCCAACGATTAAGAGTGATGATTGCAGAAGAAATATCCCCGTTGTGATGAATATCGGCAGTTCGAAATACGAAACATGTACACTAACAATTCTGCGGGATACATGACCTGCAACCATTGATTTGAGGAGTCATAGATAGAGTCAGCTATTCAGGACTAGAAACAAGAAGCATTTCACCAGACGGTAGTTGGTGGTTAGACAGCTTTCCGTCTGTCCAGAAATTGGTATTGACAATTGATTCTGCAACTGTATCTCAGTAATAGGTTGTTGTAGAAATTACAAAAAAGAAGTAAGGATGAGGGGGAAGAGAAATAGAGAATTGTTCAGGCATGATCATCACCATGCCAAGCTAGCAAGGAGACGAAATTCAGGGATTTTTTTTTCCCTTTTCCTCTTGTATCTTCCATATCCTGCGGTTCAAAATATTTCCACTCCAAATCAGTATATGTAATGTAACACCAAGATCAAAGACCAGAAATTCTAGATTTATTAGAGGTTTTGTAGTTTTATGTTATATATTATCCAACATGATTCATGTAAAAATTTGTTAAAAGGAATTTGATGATTCAGATCATGCCGACAAATGTGGATAGGAATATATAAGAGTCCTTGAAAGGGACAGCAGAATTTTTTTGAGGGACAGAAAAACAAGGGAGGTTCTGTGGTGCCTCCAACCGACAAGAAAGTAAACGGCCACGGGAGTAATTCCACACACCAAAAACGTGTCGGCCCACTGCACCCCCTCGAAAGCAGGGGAAAGTCACCGGGAGGTAAGGGATTCGATGGGAAACCGTATCCGGGAAAGTTGCCAGACTGAAGAAACCAAACACTCCGACCCCAATGAACACCCCGGCACCCCCCCCCGTGAACAAGGAAAACCGCTTCCCTTACCCGGAACTGTACGATCAACTTATAACCTGCAAACGCGCAATGCGACAGAACGCCTAAGGCTCCACTAAGATCTCTGCTAATCGAACGCCACTACACCGGTAAACGACTTGTCGCGAACTGATAGGCAGAAGTAATCCCGCACTAGACAAAACCCAGTGAGTCCCTACAAAACCATGACTAACCTATTACTCATCGGCCGGGTACCAAAGAGGCGTGAGAGAATATGCATCGCCAATGCCCACCTTCGCCTATCTCGGTAAAGTCAACGCTCCACAATGACTCACGCACCACTACCACAGCAGACAACCATGCACCCTCACCTGCTCACTTCGACAAGAGATGTACTCAGGAGGCAATTGTCCGAAATATACTTCTACAAGAATGAAACGCTAGAACCAACGCCCTCTGGAACTCGCCACAAGCGGATAGTTTTAGGCTGAACCCGAACAGAAGTCAATCCCGGGCTTACAAACACACGGGACCCTCTACCAGAATGACCGCCGTACCGGGATTGTACAAATGATTGGTCAGATGGATCTACTCTCAGAACTCGTGACAGAGACTGCGAAACCCACCCGACCCCAACTGCCCACACAGCGTGAACAAGAATGTTAATTCTGGTCTCTGTTATCCCTTCTTTCCCGAGTCTTCGTCTTCTCTCCTCTGACAGGTAGCATTGGCAAACGTGTCCAATGTTTCTGGTTCGCCCACGGGGATGTTTTGGTGACTGCCAGAAGTTAATCCCCGCACTGACAAACACCCATGACCCTCTACCATGGCCGTCAGGATTGTCGGTCATGCTGTGGTCGCTCTCGGTATCTCGTCCTGCACACTACCGAACACACCTGACCCTACTGTCACTTCGACAAGGATGTTCTGGGCATTGTCCGAAGTTTGTCCCAAGGATTGCAAAAACGTGCCCAACGCCTCTGGTCCTCCCACAGGGATGTTTTGGTGACGACCAGAAGTCAATCCTCGGGCTTACAAACACCCGTGACGCTCTACCATGGCCGTCGGGATTGTCAGTGATGCCATGGTCACTCTCGGAAGTTAGTCTGCACACTGCCGAACACACTGACCCCACTGCCCGTGAACAAGAATTTTCGGGTCCTTCCCGAACTTTGTCTGAAGCATTGGCAAACGTGCCCAATGCCTCTGGTTCGCCCACGGGGATGTTTTGGTGACTGCCAGAAGTTAATCCCCGCACTGACAAACACCCATGACCCTCTACCATGGCCGTCAGGATTGTCGGTCATGCTGTGGTCGCTCTCGGTATCTCGTCCTGCACACTACCGAACACACCTGACCCTACTGTCACTTCGACAAGGATGTTCTGGGCATTGTCCGAAGTTTGTCCCAAGGATTGGAAAACGTGCCCAACGCCTCTGGTCCGCCCACAGGGATGTTTTGGTGACGACCAGAAGTCAATCCCCGGGCTTACAAACACCCGTGACGCTCTACCATGGCCGTCGGGATTGTCAGTGATGCTATGGTCACTCTCGGAAGTTAGTCCTGCACACTGCCGAACACACCTGACCCCACTGCCCGTGAACAAGAATTTTCCGGGTCCTTCCCGAACTTTGTCTGAAGCATTGGCAAACGTGCCCAATGCCTCTGGTTCGCCCACGGGGATGTTTTGGTGACTGCCAGAAGTTAATCCCCGCACTGACAAACACCCATGACCCTCTACCATGGCCGTCAGGATTGTCGGTCATGCTGTGGTCGCTCTCGGTATCTCGTCCTGCACACTACCGAACACACCTGACCCTACTGTCACTTCGACAAGGATGTTCTGGGCATTGTCCGAAGTTTGTCCCAAGGATTGGAAAACGTGCCCAACGCCTCTGGTCCGCCCACACGGGATGTTTTGGTGACGACCAGAAGTCAATCCCCGGGCTTACAAACACCCGTGACGCTCTACCATGGCCGTCGGGATTGTCAGTGATGCTATGGTCACTCTCGGAACTTAGTGCTGCAGACTGCCGAACACACCTGACCCCACTGCCCGTGAACAAGAATTTTCCGGGTCCTTCCCGAACTTTGTCTGAAGCATTGGCAAACGTGCCCAATGCCTCTGGTTCGCCCACGGGGATGTTTTGGTGACTGCCAGAAGTTAATCCCCGCACTGACAAACACCCATGACCCTCTACCATGGCCGTCAGGATTGTCGGTCATGCTGTGGTCGCTCTCGGTATCTCGTCCTGCACACTACCGAACACACCTGACCCTACTGTCACTTCGACAAGGATGTTCTGGGCATTGTCCGAAGTTTTTCCCAAGGATTGGAAAACGTGCCCAACGCCTCTGGTCCTCCCACAGGGATGTTTTGGTGACGACCAGAAGTCAATCCCCGGGCTTACAAACACCCGTGACGCTCTACCATGGCCGTCGGGATTGTCAGTGATGCTATGGTCACTCTCGGAACTTAGTCCTGCACACTGCCGAACACACCTGACCCCACTGCCCGTGAACAAGAATTTTCTGGGTCCTTCCCGAAGTTTGTTCGAAGCATTGGCAAACGTGCCCAATGCCTCTGGTTCGCCCACGGGGATGTTTTGGTGACTGCCAGAAGTTAATCCCCGCACTGACAAACACCCATGACCCTCTACCATGGCCGTCAGGATTGTCGGTCATGCTGTGGTCGCTCTCGGTATCTCGTCCTGCACACTACCGAACACACCTGACCCTACTGTCACTTCGACAAGGATGTTCTGGGCATTGTCCGAAGTTTGTCCCAAGGATTGGAAAACGTGCCCAACGCCTCTGGTCCTCCCACAGGGATGTTTTGGTGACGACCAGAAGTCAATCCCCGGGCTTACAAACACCCGTGACGCTCTACCATGGCCGTCGGGATTGTCAGTGATGCTATGGTCACTCTCGGAAGTTAGTCCTGCACACTGCCGAACACACCTGACCCCACTGCCCGTGAACAAGAATTTTCCGGGTCCTTCCCGAACTTTGTCTGAAGCATTGGCAAACGTGCCCAATGCCTCTGGTTCGCCCACGGGGATGTTTTGGTGACTGCCAGAAGTTAATCCCCGCACTGACAAACACCCATGACCCTCTACCATGGCCGTCAGGATTGTCGGTCATGCTGTGGTCGCTCTCGGTATCTCGTCCTGCACACTACCGAACACACCTGACCCTACTGTCACTTCGACAAGGATGTTCTGGGCATTGTCCGAAGTTTGTCCCAAGGATTGGAAAACGTGCCCAACGCCTCTGGTCCGCCCACAGGGATGTTTTGGTGACGACCAGAAGTCAATCCCCGGGCTTACAAACACCCGTGACGCTCTACCATGGCCGTCGGGATTGTCAGTGATGCTATGGTCACTCTCGGAACTTAGTCCTGCACACTGCCGAACACACCTGACCCCACTGCCCGTGAACAAGAATTTTCCGGGTCCTTCCCGAACTTTGTCTGAAGCATTGGCAAAACGTGCCCAATGCCTCTGGTTCGCCCACGGGGATGTTTTGGTGACTGCCAGAAGTTAATCCCCGCACTGACAAACACCCATGACCCTCTACCATGGCCGTCAGGATTGTCGGTCATGCTGTGGTCGCTCTCGGTATCTCGTCCTGCACACTACCGAACACACCTGACCCTACT
Source organism: Xylocarpus granatum (assembly GCA_019650275.1). Lineage (NCBI taxonomy): Eukaryota > Viridiplantae > Streptophyta > Magnoliopsida > Sapindales > Meliaceae > Xylocarpus > Xylocarpus granatum. The sequence goes on from BNST01000735.1 coordinate 59,913, forward strand.
GTCACTTCGACAAGGATGTTCTGGGCATTGTCCGAAGTTTGTCCCAAGGATTGGAAAACGTGCCCAACGCCTCTGGTCCTCCCACAGGGATGTTTTGGTGACGACCAGAAGTCAATCCCTCGGGCTTACAAACACCCGTGACGCTCTACCATGGCCGTCGGGATTGTCAGTGATGCTATGGTCACTCTCGGAAGTTAGTCCTGCACACTGCCGAACACACCTGACCCCACTGCCCGTGAACAAGAATTTTCCGGGTCCTTCCCGAACTTTGTCTGAAGCATTGGCAAACGTGCCCAATGCCTCTGGTTCGCCCACGGGGATGTTTTGGTGACTGCCAGAAGTTAATCCCCGCACTGACAAACACCCATGACCCTCTACCATGGCCGTCAGGATTGTCGGTCATGCTGTGGTCGCTCTCGGTATCTCGTCCTGCACACTACCGAACACACCTGACCCTACTGTCACTTCGACAAGGATGTTCTGGGCATTGTCCGAAGTTTGTCCCAAGGATTGGAAAACGTGCCCAACGCCTCTGGTCCTCCCACAGGGATGTTTTGGTGACGACCAGAAGTCAATCCCCGGGCTTACAAACACCCGTGACGCTCTACCATGGCCGTCGGGATTGTCAGTGATGCTATGGTCACTCTCGGAACTTAGTCCTGCAGACTGCCGAACACACCTGACCCCACTGCCCGTGAACAAGAATTTTCCGGGTCCTTCCCGAACTTTGTCTGAAGCATTGGCAAACGTGCCCAATGCCTCTGGTTCGCCCACGGGGATGTTTTGGTGACTGCCAGAAGTTAATCCCCGCACTGACAAACACCCATGACCCTCTACCATGGCCGTCAGGATTGTCGGTCATGCTGTGGTCGCTCTCGGTATCTCGTCCTGCACACTACCGAACACACCTGACCCTACTGTCACTTCGACAAGGATGTTCTGGGCATTGTCCGAATTTTTGTCCCAAGGATTGGAAAACGTGCCCAACGCCTCTGGTCCGCCCACAGGGATGTTTTGGTGACGACCAGAAGTCAATCCCCGGGCTTACAAACACCCGTGACGCTCTACCATGGCCGTCGGGATTGTCAGTGATGCTATGGTCACTCTCGGAACTTAGTGCTGCAGACTGCCGAACACACCTGACCCCACTGCCCGTGAACAAGAATGTTCTGGGTCCTTCCCGAAGTTTGTTCGAAGCATTGGCAAACGTGCCCAATGCCTCTGGTTCGCCCACAGGGGATGTTTTGGTGACTGCCAGAAGTTAATCCCCGCACTGACAAACACCCATGACCCTCTACCATGGCCGTCAGGATTGTCGGTCATGCTGTGGTCGCTCTCGGTATCTCGTCCTGCACACTACCGAACACACCTGACCCTACTGTCACTTCGACAAGGATGTTCTGGGCATTGTCCGAAGTTTGTCCCAAGGATTGGAAAACGTGCCCAACGCCTCTGGTCCTCCCACAGGGATGTTTTGGTGACGACCAGAAGTCAATCCCCGGGCTTACAAACACCCGTGACGCTCTACCATGGCCGTCGGGATTGTCAGTGATGCTATGGTCACTCTCGGAACTTAGTGCTGCACACTGCCGAACACACCTGACCCCACTGCCCGTGAACAAGAATTTTCCGGGTCCTTCCCGAACTTTGTCTGAAGCATTGGCAAACGTGCCCAATGCCTCTGGTTCGCCCACGGGGATGTTTTGGTGACTGCCAGAAGTTAATCCCCGCACTGACAAACACCCATGACCCTCTACCATGGCCGTCAGGATTGTCGGTCATGCTGTGGTCGCTCTCGGTATCTCGTCCTGCACACTACCGAACACACCTGACCCTACTGTCACTTCGACAAGGATGTTCTGGGCATTGTCCGAAGTTTTGTCCCAAGGATTGGAAAACGTGCCCAACGCCTCTGGTCCGCCCACAGGGATGTTTTGGTGACGACCAGAAGTCAATCCCCGGGCTTACAAACACCCGTGACGCTCTACCATGGCCGTCGGGATTGTCAGTGATGCTATGGTCACTCTCGGAACTTAGTGCTGCAGACTGCCGAACACACCTGACCCCACTGCCCGTGAACAAGAATTTTCCGGGTCCTTCCCGAACTTTGTCTGAAGCATTGGCAAACGTGCCCAATGCCTCTGGTTCGCCCACGGGGATGTTTTGGTGACTGCCAGAAGTTAATCCCCGCACTGACAAACACCCATGACCCTCTACCATGGCCGTCAGGATTGTCGGTCATGCTGTGGTCGCTCTCGGTATCTCGTCCTGCACACTACCGAACACACCTGACCCTACTGTCACTTCGACAAGGATGTTCTGGGCATTGTCCGAAGTTTGTCCCAAGGATTGGAAAACGTGCCCAACGCCTCTGGTCCTCCCACAGGGATGTTTTGGTGACGACCAGAAGTCAATCCCCGGGCTTACAAACACCCGTGACGCTCTACCATGGCCGTCGGGATTGTCAGTGATGCTATGGTCACTCTCGGAACTTAGTGCTGCACACTGCCGAACACACCTGACCCCACTGCCCGTGAACAAGAATTTTCCGGGTCCTTCCCGAACTTTGTCTGAAGCATTGGCAAACGTGCCCAATGCCTCTGGTTCGCCCACGGGGATGTTTTGGTGACTGCCAGAAGTTAATCCCCGCACTGACAAACACCCATGACCCTCTACCATGGCCGTCAGGATTGTCGGTCATGCTGTGGTCGCTCTCGGTATCTCGTCCTGCACACTACCGAACACACCTGACCCTACTGTCACTTCGACAAGGATGTTCTGGGCATTGTCCGAAGTTTGTCCCAAGGATTGCAAAACGTGCCCAACGCCTCTGGTCCTCCCACAGGGATGTTTTGGTGACGACCAGAAGTCAATCCTCGGGCTTACAAACACCCGTGACGCTCTACCATGGCCGTCGGGATTGTCAGTGATGCTATGGTCACTCTCGGAAGTTAGTCCTGCACACTGCCGAACACACCTGACCCCACTGCCCGTGAACAAGAATTTTCCGGGTCCTTCCCGAACTTTGTCTGAAGCATTGGCAAACGTGCCCAATGCCTCTGGTTCGCCCACGGGGATGTTTTGGTGACTGCCAGAAGTTAATCCCCGCACTGACAAACACCCATGACCCTCTACCATGGCCGTCAGGATTGTCGGTCATGCTGTGGTCGCTCTCGGTATCTCGTCCTGCACACTACCGAACACACCTGACCCTACTGTCACTTCGACAAGGATGTTCTGGGCATTGTCCGAAGTTTGTCCCAAGGATTGGAAAACGTGCCCAACGCCTCTGGTCCTCCACAGGGATGTTTTGGTGACGACCAGAAGTCAATCCCCGGGCTTACAAACACCCGTGACGCTCTACCATGGCCGTCGGGATTGTCAGTGATGCTATGGTCACTCTCGGAACTTAGTCCTGCACACTGCCGAACACACCTGACCCCACTGCCCGTGAACAAGAATGTTCTGGGTCCTTCCCGAAGTTTGTTCGAAGCATTGGCAAACGTGCCCAATGCCTCTGGTTCGCCCACGGGGATGTTTTGGTGACTGCCAGAAGTTAATCCCCGCACTGACAAACACCCATGACCCTCTACCATGGCCGTCAGGATTGTCGGTCATGCTGTGGTCGCTCTCGGTATCTCGTCCTGCACACTACCGAACACACCTGACCCTACTGTCACTTCGACAAGGATGTTCTGGGCATTGTCTGAAGTTTGTCCCAAGGATTGCAAAACATGCCCAACGCCTCTGGTCCTCCCACAGGGATGTTTTGGTGACGACCAGAAGTCAATCCCCGGGCTTACAAACACCCGTGACGCTCTACCATGGCCGTCGGGATTGTCAGTGATGCTATGGTCACTCTCGGAAGTTAGTCCTGCACACTGCCGAACACACCTGACCCCACTGCCCGTGAACAAGAATTTTCCGGGTCCTTCCCGAACTTTGTCTGAAGCATTGGCAAACGTGCCCAATGCCTCTGGTTCGCCCACGGGGATGTTTTGGTGACTGCCAGAAGTTAATCCCCGCACTGACAAACACCCATGACCCTCTACCATGGCCGTCAGGATTGTCGGTCATGCTGTGGTCGCTCTCGGTATCTCGTCCTGCACACTACCGAACACACCTGACCCTACTGTCACTTCGACAAGGATGTTCTGGGCATTGTCCGAAGTTTGTCCCAAGGATTGGAAAACGTGCCCAACGCCTCTGGTCCGCCCACAGGGATGTTTTGGTGACGACCAGAAGTCAATCCCCGGGCTTACAAACACCCGTGACGCTCTACCATGGCCGTCGGGATTGTCAGTGATGCTATGGTCACTCTCGGAAGTTAGTCCTGCACACTGCCGAACACACCTGACCCCACTGCCCGTGAACAAGAATTTTCCGGGTCCTTCCCGAACTTTGTCTGAAGCATTGGCAAACGTGCCCAATGCCTCTGGGTTCGCCCACGGGGATGTTTTGGTGACTGCCAGAAGTTAATCCCCGCACTGACAAACACCCATGACCCTCTACCATGGCCGTCAGGATTGTCGGTCATGCTGTGGTCGCTCTCGGTATCTCGTCCTGCACACTACCGAACACACCTGACCCTACTGTCACTTCGACAAGGATGTTCTGGGCATTGTCCGAAGTTTGTCCCAAGGATTGCAAAACATGCCCAACGCCTCTGGTCCTCCCACAGGGGATGTTTTGGTGACGACCAGAAGTCAATCCCCGGGCTTACAAACACCCGTGACGCTCTACCATGGCCGTCGGGATTGTCAGTGATGCTATGGTCACTCTCGGAAGTTAGTCCTGCACACTGCCGAACACACCTGACCCCACTGCCCGTGAACAAGAATTTTCCGGGTCCTTCCCGAACTTTGTCTGAAGCATTGGCAAACGTGCCCAATGCCTCTGGTTCGCCCACGGGGATGTTTTGGTGACTGCCAGAAGTTAATCCCCGCACTGACAAACACCCATGACCCTCTACCATGGCCGTCAGGATTGTCGGTCATGCTGTGGTCGCTCTCGGTATCTCGTCCTGCACACTACCGAACACACCTGACCCTACTGTCACTTCGACAAGGATGTTCTGGGCATTGTCCGAAGTTTGTCCCAAGGATTGGAAAACGTGCCCAACGCCTCTGGTCCTCCCACAGGGATGTTTTGGTGACGACCAGAAGTCAATCCTCGGGCTTACAAACACCCGTGACGCTCTACCATGGCCGTCGGGATTGTCAGTGATGCTATGGTCACTCTCGGAAGTTAGTCCTGCACACTGCCGAACACACCTGACCCCACTGCCCGTGAACAAGAATTTTCCGGGTCCTTCCCGAACTTTGTCTGAAGCATTGGCAAACGTGCCCAATGCCTCTGGTTCGCCCACGGGGATGTTTTGGTGACTGCCAGAAGTTAATCCCCGCACTGACAAACACCCATGACCCTCTACCATGGCCGTCAGGATTGTCGGTCATGCTGTGGTCGCTCTCGGTATCTCGTCCTGCACACTACCGAACACACCTGACCCTACTGTCACTTCGACAAGGATGTTCTGGGCATTGTCCGAAGTTTGTCCCAAGGATTGGAAAACGTGCCCAACGCCTCTGGTCCTCCCACAGGGATGTTTTGGTGACGACCAGAAGTCAATCCCCGGGCTTACAAACACCCGTGACGCTCTACCATGGCCGTCGGGATTGTCAGTGATGCTATGGTCACTCTCGGAACTTAGTGCTGCAGACTGCCGAACACACCTGACCCCACTGCCCGTGAACAAGAATTTTCTCGGGTCCTTCCCGAACTTTGTCTGAAGCATTGGCAAACGTGCCCAATGCCTCTGGTTCGCCCACGGGGATGTTTTGGTGACTGCCAGAAGTTAATCCCCGCACTGACAAACACCCATGACCCTCTACCATGGCCGTCAGGATTGTCGGTCATGCTGTGGTCGCTCTCGGTATCTCGTCCTGCACACTACCGAACACACCTGACCCTACTGTCACTTCGACAAGGATGTTCTGGGCATTGTCCGAAGTTTGTCCCAAGGATTGGAAAACGTGCCCAACGCCTCTGGTCCGCCCACAGGGATGTTTTGGTGACGACCAGAAGTCAATCCCCGGGCTTACAAACACCCGTGACGCTCTACCATGGCCGTCGGGATTGTCAGTGATGCTATGGTCACTCTCGGAACTTAGTGCTGCAGACTGCCGAACACACCTGACCCCACTGCCCGTGAACAAGAATTTTCCGGGTCCTTCCCGAACTTTGTCTGAAGCATTGGCAAACGTGCCCAATGCCTCTGGTTCGCCCACGGGGATGTTTTGGTGACTGCCAGAAGTTAATCCCCGCACTGACAAACACCCATGACCCTCTACCATGGCCGTCAGGATTGTCGGTCATGCTGTGGTCGCTCTCGGTATCTCGTCCTGCACACTACCGAACACACCTGACCCTACTGTCACTTCGACAAGGATGTTCTGGGCATTGTCCGAAGTTTGTCCCAAGGATTGCAAAACGTGCCCAACGCCTCTGGTCCTCCCACAGGGATGTTTTGGTGACGACCAGAAGTCAATCCTCGGGCTTACAAACACCCGTGACGCTCTACCATGGCCGTCGGGATTGTCAGTGATGCTATGGTCACTCTCGGAAGTTAGTCCTGCACACTGCCGAACACACCTGACCCCACTGCCCGTGAACAAGAATTTTCCGGGTCCTTCCCGAACTTTGTCTGAAGCATTGGCAAACGTGCCCAATGCCTCTGGTTCGCCCACGGGGATGTTTTGGTGACTGCCAGAAGTTAATCCCCGCACTGACAAACACCCATGACCCTCTACCATGGCCGTCAGGATTGTCGGTCATGCTGTGGTCGCTCTCGGTATCTCGTCCTGCACACTACCGAACACACCTGACCCTACTGTCACTTCGACAAGGATGTTCTGGGCATTGTCCGAAGTTTGTCCCAAGGATTGCAAAAACGTGCCCAACGCCTCTGGTCCTCCCACAGGGATGTTTTGGTGACGACCAGAAGTCAATCCCCGGGCTTACAAACACCCGTGACGCTCTACCATGGCCGTCGGGATTGTCAGTGATGCTATGGTCACTCTCGGAACTTAGTCCTGCACACTGCCGAACACACCTGACCCCACTGCCCGTGAACAAGAATTTTCGGGTCCTTCCCGAACTTTGTCTGAAGCATTGGCAAACGTGCCCAATGCCTCTGGTTCGCCCACGGGGATGTTTTGGTGACTGCCAGAAGTTAATCCCCGCACTGACAAACACCCATGACCCTCTACCATGGCCGTCAGGATTGTCGGTCATGCTGTGGTCGCTCTCGGTATCTCGTCCTGCACACTACCGAACACACCTGACCCTACTGTCACTTCGACAAGGATGTTCTGGGCATTGTCCGAAGTTTGTCCCAAGGATTGCAAAACGTGCCCAACGCCTCTGGTCCGCCCACAGGGATGTTTTGGTGACGACCAGAAGTCAATCCCCGGGCTTACAAACACCCGTGACGCTCTACCATGGCCGTCGGGATTGTCAGTGATGCTATGGTCACTCTCGGAACTTAGTCCTGCACACTGCCGAACACACCTGACCCCACTGCCCGTGAACAAGAAT